>JAHRHZ010000023.1:4765749-4783763 GCA_024137785.1 Ginglymostoma cirratum
AGGAGCATGAAGGCTGACGTTTTGGGCCTAGACCCTTCTTCAGAAATAGCCCAAAACGTCAGCCTTCCTGCTTCTCTGATGCTGCTTGGCCTGCTGCGTTCATCCAGCTCTACACCATATTCCTAAATTTAGTTTTCTTTTTTAAAAAAATTCCAGCATTGATTATTAAATCTTGCAATTTATTTGAACTTTCCTTTTTGCTTTGATGTACTGAGAAAAATAATTCGACCAAAATATTTCAGATGGTTTACAAAAATTAGTTTATCTGTTTATTTTGTGCTTAATGTACATATCTATATATCCATCCTGAATGTAGTTTATGAGGGTCATTAAGCAAACAATCCGTAATCACTAGAACAAATTAATAGAATCAATGCAGAATGAAAATTTTAACAGAATCTTACTGAACAATTTGAATTTTGAAACGTTCTACAGTTCAGTGTCATTCAAGGCAGTTCTGTGGTAATGTCATTTGAAATTTCTATTTATTCAGCTTGATGACATTTTATGGTATTTAGTCACCTTAGTCAGTCATTCAACATTATAAGTAGTCATTCTCACAGTTGTGCCATGAAAAACAGACACAATAGTATCTATAGTGGCAATGATGAAAGCTATGTGCACCAATATAATTTAGAACAAAATGATATAAAGATCAATAACTAATGAACAGCATTTTGAAGAGGGGTCTAAGTAAAGACTCTGATAATTTAAAAGAAAAATGCCTTCTCAGAATTAATGTTTTGAGTTCTGAAGAAGGGTCACTGGACTTGGAATGTTAACTCTGGTTTCACTCCACGAATGCTGCCAGTGCTGCTCAGTTCCTCCATCAATATCTGTCCTCATGTTACATTTCCTTTTAAATATTTTATATTGCGTGTCACGGCATAATTTCCATAAAATATTCCTCATGTTTTGTAGGGGTGACCTCAATTGTAATTACTGGGATTATTTTTCCTATAAAATGAATATTTAAAACCCAAACATTCTAATCCCAACTCCACAACAAGAAACTAATTAGTGCTTACACTGAGGGATGTAACCTATCGTTAAACACATCTCATTACCTCTTTAACTAATTTTAATCCTTCACCAAATTAATTTTTAATATATGTTGCAAGTGAAATACATTCTGAAGACTGATGGGATATAATTTATATCAATTTAGCATTTTTGAGAGCTAATTATTGTAATGGTTTTACTACATATAGATAGGTAGGTACTTTATGCTAATATTTTCCACTTAACCCACTTACAATGAATTGTATCTGGACAAACTTTCCCATAAGGTTATAATGTCCTTTGCTTCATGATTCTCTTCTAGTTAACAATTACTTCCATAAAGTCTGGTGACCCTGGGATCATGTGCATAAATTTACCATAGATCTTCCCTTTTTCACTTGTATACAATTTCTTTGCTATTTCCTCCTACATTAAGCCCAAAACAGGTACCTGGGCAGTTCCTTCAAAATAAAAGTTCCATAAATTCTACTTCCTTACTTTTAGTTCAGAAGTTCATGATACTTAAGCCAAACATCTGATTTTGTAAAGTCAGAAGTCACATGACACCAGGTTATAGTCCAACAGGTTTATTTGAAATCACAAGCTTTTGGAGCGCAGCCCCTTCATCAAGTGAAGTGGAGGTAAGTGCACAGGCATGACATTTACAGGCAGAGAGATAATGGCAAGATAATTCCAGGTAATTAAGCATGACAAAAGTACAAATAGTGTGAGTGGAGTGTTGACAGGCTGAATGACAAGTCTTTGCAGGTGATCAAAAGTGTAAATGGTGTGTGTAAAATGTCACCAGCTGAACAGCAAGTGAAGGGATGACATACAATCCGATTAATTAAGGCAGAGAGATAATCACAAAAAGTCAAAAATAAGGTGATGACAAGAGACAAACCAAATGACTGGAAAAACATGATAGGTATGACAGTCACATGACGAGGGTCTAACAAAGTAACAAGTAATCCAAAACGATACAAACTAATTAGTTTCAGGAAAATAGCAACCACAACATACACAACCCTGCCACGGCAACCTCTGCAAGACATGTCAGATCACTGACACAGATGCTACTATCACAGGTAGGACACATACACTGTATGTACTCGTGTGACTAGGCCAACATTGTCTACGTCATGCGTTGTACGAAAGGATGCCCCAAGGCATGGTATATTGGCGACACCATGCTGACGAACCGACACTGTGCAACAATCGCCAGGCAGGGGTGTTCCCTCCCAGTCAGGGAACACTTCAACGGTCAAGGGCATTCAGCCTCCAATCTTCGGGCAAGCGTCCTCCAAGGCAGCCTTCAAGATACACAACAACGCAGAATCACCGAGCTGAAGCTGTTGGCCAAATTCCGTACCTATGAGGATGGCCTCAACCATGATCTTGGGTTCGTGTCATGCTACATGTAACCCCACCATAATGTTCTGATCAGCTGCAAAGATGTGTTATTCAGATTATAGACACTCCACTCACACTATTTGTACTTACCTTTTGTCACACTTAATTACATGGAATTATCTTGCCATTATCTCTCTGCCTATAAATTCTGTGCCTGTGCGCTTACCTCCACTTCACCTGATGAAGGCGCAGCGCTCTACAAGTCTGTGTTTTCAAATAAACCTGTTGGATTACAGCCTGGTGTCATGTGACTTCTGACTTTGCCCAACCCAGTCCGACAACGGCACCTCCACATCTGATTTTGTAGGATACGGGAATTCTTAGCTCACTCATAGCCAGAACAAATGTTATCCACATTGCCTTAAATGGAAAAGTGAACTGAAGTCAGCTAGCTTATTTTTATATAAAACATCCCTTTACATGCTTTCCCCTCAAACACCAGTAAAGATTCATTATAATTGTCATGCTACTTTGCTAAAGACAGTACAACTGTAAATGTTTCATAAATACATATTTATTATTCAGTTACTTTGAATTAGATGCATGATTGCTTAAAACATATAACGAGTCTAGTATGCTATACAACATAAAACAAATGATATATAATCTTCGATATCTGAAATGTTTACATGGAGCAAGGGATAAGAATCAATGAACACACAGGTTTTGAACAAGAGCTGCTATGAAGGACTTGCCATCGTAACATTTCCTCTTGCTTGAGGTGTGGTAACCCTCAGTTTAAACCACCACCATTCTGCTCTCTCTAATGAGAGAGGAGCCCTATGGTCATATAGAACAATGGAGCAGTGACCTTTCAGGGCTTTTGTGGTACAATGGTAGGAGCCATGTAGCTCAGATTCTCAAGTCCCACTTGTTCTAGAGGTGCCTAATAACACCTCTGAAGAGGCTGATTAGAAAACTACTCTGAACAAGAGCTGCAGCGACCTAACATTTTTAATATTCCATTCTTATCATGGAGAAATGAATGGGGAGTCAGGGTGGATACATGATATGTTGCTACATTTTTCAGTGGTACCTCTGGTTGCACAGTCAGATAAAAAGCAAATGTTGTACAACCTAATTTATCCTTAGCTTTGAAATGTCACTGACGTTGATCATCATTCCACAGAAAGGCCTTGGGTTTACTGGCCACAAAGCTTCAACAGGAGATTAAAACGTTTATTAAATATCAGGTGAAGAAGAAGCGAGACTCCGAAAGCTTGTGTTTTCAAATAAACCTGTTGGACTATAACCTGGTTTCATGTGATTTCTGACCTTGTCCACCCCAGTCCAACAACGGCACCTCCATTATCAGTGACAATCCTGGAATGGACCTTCAAGTTTCTGTTATGATCTAAAAATGGACCAATAACTTTTATTTTTAAAGTAGAAGAAGTGTGAGATCCAGGGGACTTCAATAAGAGAATAAAGGCATAAGATTCCACAGTTCCCTCTCAAGAGCCCTCTGTCACAAACTGCTTCAATGACTGCTTCCATCTTGGTTGATCACCTTCCTATCCTTTGATTTAATATCAAGGGACTCCAAAATCGCACTCCAGTACTTCTTCACAAAAATAACTCCAGCTGTTCACTGACACTGTGTACCACCAAGCCAACACTACCACTGGATTTTTCTGAGCTCCAATCTTGCTCAGATCCATGTCATAAATATTACAGACACTGATTGCTGGCTTGCTTCATACAAAAAAGGGATATAAATAGCAGATTTTAATCACACCTTTGAGATGAACTGCTGATGTTTCAATTGTATAAAGTTTTCTCAGTGTCTGGAAAAGCTCAGCAGGTCTGGCAGCATCTGTGAAGAAAAAAGTCAGAGTTAATGTTTCAGGTCCGGTGATCCTTCCTCAGAACTTCTGGACCCGAAACGTTAACTCTGATTTTTCTTCACAAATGCTGCCAAACCTGCTGAGCTTTTTTAGCAACTTCTGTATTTGTTCCTGATTTACAGCATCCGCAGTTCTTTCGGTTTCTCTCAGTGTCTGTCAGGTGTACAGAAAATCGCGGACAATATGCATCAAAACTTGATTACACGCCTGTGTGGCCATAGTAGGATGTTTTAGTACATTAAAGCTGCCATGTAAATACAAGTTCTTGTAGCCAGCATTAGAATTTACTGATCCAGATATTGCCAGGGTATGTGAGCATAAACTGCAATTCTGAACCTCACTGCAACTTCAGAATTAGCACGAGCACAAATTCACTCAGGCATTCTGAGGTTGCAGTATAAAACCATATGATTTAGGAGCATAAGCATACCATTCAGCCCATTAAGGCTGCTCCACCATTCAATGAGATCATAGCTGATCTGTTAATCCTTAATTCTACTTTTCTGCCTTTTCCTCATAACCCCGATTTCATTTACCAATTAAAAATCTGTGTATTTCAGCCTTGAATATACTCAATGACCTGACATAGACAGACCTTTTGGAATAAAGAATAAGACAGATTCATGATCTTCTGAGAGAAGAAATTCCTCCTTATCTGACTTAAATGTGCGACCCCTTATTCTTTTAGAAAAAAAGGAGAGCCAATGGATGTGATCTTTTCAATCCAGAATGCCTCTGTCCAGGTGCCACACAGGAAGGTGCTAAATAAGATAAGAGCCCATGGTGTTAGAGACAAGGTAGTGGCATGGATAGAGGATGGACTGACTGGCAGAATGCAGACAGTAGGGATAAAGGGGTCTTTTTCAGGTTGGCAGCTGGTGACTAGAGGAGTTCTACAGGGGTCCGTGCTGGGACCACAACTATTCATGTTATATATTAACTATCTGAACGAAGGAACTGAAGACAGCTGCTAAGTTTGTAAATGATACAAAGATAGTTGGAGGGCCAGCTAATGTTGGTGAGATGGGGAGGCTGCAGAGGACTTGGACAGACTGAGAGTGGGCAAGAAGTCACAGATGGAATACAAAGTTGCAAATTGTGAGGTTATGCACTTTGGTAGGAAGAATGGAGGTGTAGAGTATTTTCTAAATGGGGAAAGGCTTTGGAAATCTGAAGCACAAAGGGACTTAGGAGTCCTAGCTCAGGATTCTCTTCATATTAACACGCACGTTCAGCTAGCTTCTCATTTTGACATTTTGTGTCAGCCACATTTACCAAATATATAGTCATTAAAACACACAATTCAAGGACATCTTATGTGTCTACTTATCTATCGGTTTAGCTGATAATTAACCAGTTTTAGCCTTAGATACTGGATGAAAATAATGTGCATGGGAGCTCAAATTAAACTAAATGGACTCTACCAGCAGGGATGTAATCTTACTCAGGAGGCATTGCAACTACTTGCCTTTTGTTGCAAATTCTTGTCGAGCCGTCTTTGTATTCATAATACAATGCCTAATCACATCACAGGAGTAAAGTGATGTCTGTTTAGCTCTGGATTATTCCTCTAACAAAACCAGTTTTTTTTAAAATCGCTGTGTGGCATGAGTGTGAACTTAAGAGTTCCCACAATAAATCAAAAATTTAAATTAATAAATTAATGGGAAGCTGAAGGTCATTGCTTTCAGCTCAAACTTAATTAGCTTTTCTTAAGCCCTGCTTTAGGGATGAAATGTATTTGCAATCCAATTGTAAATGGCATAGAATATTCTTCTGCCATACTTGGTTATATCAAAACAACTGAAATTAATAAAAGCAGATTATACTTTTATTAACCTTCATTACACAAAGAGCACACATAGTTCAAGGACATGAATATTAATACTTTTTTCAGAATGTAAAGTATTTCTCAATATTTTATTCTAATTTGCGTCAATTATTTCCTGCCCGTCACTGGATTTATTCTTACATAGCACATGCATCATTGAACTGAGAGAGAAGACAATGTACCACCTATTTCCATTTGTCTGTCAATGGCACCCAGACAAATCATTCGAGATATGTCTTTGAGATATAAATGGATTAAATGTTTTAGCCTCTAGGTTCCTTCTTCTGTGGAAGTATCTTTCCTTTAATATATTCTGAAGACACCAATGAGGTATAGAAGGCACCATGTGGAGAATCGCAGAGAGAGACTAGTACTTTGCTCTTTTCTGAGTACAGACATTCATAAAAGGCATAAGAGCAGGTAGCCTATAACTTTCATTTCATTGCTTAGTTTCTTTAATGGTGCAGTACAATACAACGATTTCTCTTCTTTTTTATGATACAGGTTTGAATTCATATATGAAGAAGTCTTATTAAATTTCAGGCATTCCAGCTTCCTCTTTAAGAATGGTTGCACCTTTTATGAATTTGCATACATTGCATTTGCTCATTATTCGGATGCTAAAGGCAACCGTGCTTGAACCTCAATGACAGCCAGTTATCACTATTTGCTTAAAACAATTTCCTTTCTGGCACAACTGCCTCCGTTTAACCTTCATAAAAATCTAACGCATTGGGTAGACTTTCAGCTATGTCTTTTTAGCATGTGGCACTTTCTAAGCAGATAATCAGACAGAAGACCTGAGAGGCCTATTTTTAAACAGTTAAAACCCTCCCAATTCACTCCAATTATGTCAGAGGAGGAGGAAAGGAAACAGAAAAGTGAGAAGCAGGAAAGCTAAAATAGCAAAGCTTCAGGGAAATACAGAAGTCGTTCAGAACTGGTGCAGGTAGGTAACAATAAATGGTTTTAAGGAGTAGAAAACAAAAATCAAAGCATAAAAGTTAAATGGTAAAAAAGAGACAAAATGAGTGAACACAAAGGAACATTAAAGAATCACATATAAAGCAGAAATTAAAGGTTAAAATATCCTCTGCTGAAGATAGAGAGTTAACCCATATTTTTAAGAAGTTCAGATCTTATCACACTTTTGGCAATCTTTTCCTGAATACTGGGCCTTAAACAAAATTAGTTAGTCTACCAACTCAGGCTCCATCAGAATTGGTTAAAATTGCTGTAGATATCTTTCGCTTTGCTTTTTTTTAAATCGCAGTTTTCATTTGCAAAGCAGTTAAACTTATTTTCTCATGACAGCAATGGATGGATCTCCCTCTTCCGAAAGTGCTCCGACTGCGTGTTCCTCTTGCATTCACATTATTTTCCAAAGATTTCTAGAAGGGAATTGTTATGAACTGCAGTCACTATTTTGACTGGAGAATGAATTGACTCTTTTTCCAGAAACCATCACTACATCTGGTTTACAATGACCTATTAAAGCAACTACTCAGCTGTTATAAGCTTATGGGAAAGAATGGTATTGATGATAGCTCCCAGGCCTGGCGACATGAAGTCTGGAAGGTTTCCACCCCACCACCTTTCTTGTGTGACTAAAGTGAAGATTTTGTTTCCCACAAAGACTTCAGAATTCTACCACATCTAATTTGGCTGTTTATGTCCTCTGAGCTGGACTATAATTCTTCTGATGCTCTCCAGTTCACCATGATTCAGACAGTCAGCTAAATAAATATCCACAAGCATATATACAGTCTAAATCCCATCTAAAATGGCCATACATTCTGACTTGACTTGAACTTGGAAGTGTAGCATTTAATAGTCCCTGCTGCTACTACAGCAGCTGGTGGCACTGGGTGTGAGGGGGTAAACATTAAAAGGGCAAGGACATGCTTGCCTCAATGAGTTGATGATCAGATAACTACACCAGATGGCATACATGAGTGTGCTACGCACAGTCAAAGAGGGGTCAATAGCAAGCATGGAAGCAGAAAATAGCTACACATTTGATGATTGAATGCCTGGATTGCAGCCTGGCTGATATCAGAGTTCTCCTGTGGCTTCAAGAAAGTTCAGTTACCTTCAAGGCACTGACAGAGGAGGTTGGTCAGAAGATCATATTTGTTAGATATCATACAGTGCGCTCAGGATATCATAAAGTAATTGGCATAATCCCTTTAATGCCTCAAGATTCCTTATGGAGGTCGTTATTGTATATTTGTAGTCAGCATCCTCTTTAAGGATGCTGGTATATTGAGCAGTGTTATCACCTTAAACATTGCCTCACTAATATTTGCTCCCAACTGTGCTATTGTTCTTTCTTTTTCTTCAGAACAATGTCGAAGAGTGGTACACTCATTGGGAATGCTGTAGCTGGTCCCAAAACCTGCTCAATAAGTATGGAGGTCTGAGCCTCCTACAGGTATTGAATTTATAGACAGTCAGAACCAAATCTAGTACAGTTAAAAAAACTGTTTCTAGCTTTAGCATTTCACAGTCCGAATACTAAGAATCTTCAGGCTCAAATGTTCCTGTCTCAGCTAATGCTTTTAATAGCTACAGCCTTCAGATTGCATCTTACATTACCCCTGTTCATAGCCAGACTTTTGGGTTCCAAAGACCCCTGCCCTTTTCCCATTATTTAAATTGATTTGGTTGGGCATAACAGATGAATTGTAGGAAGACAATCCCAATCTCAGAGGTACTGGTTTTGGGGCAGAAATGGCATCTACCTCAATTTCCTTGGCATAAAAAATGGTTGTGCTAATTGTTAGCCTCTGAGTGTTTTGTAAATGTTTAGGTATTACAGATATACATGAAAGCTACAATCCATGTAAGTCCTTTTCAACTGCAGAGCTTTGTGTGAGAAGCAGCAAACATCAGGGATTTTGTGAAGAAGGAAAGGTTGTAAGCTGTTAAATTTCAAGGCTGTCTGAATTTAAAGTCTTGAGAGAAAATCTGGGCATGGACAATGTAAAATCAATGATCAGTACATCTAACAATGTGTGGGGATTTTCTTTTTTGGCTGCAAACTGAACCAACATGCAGCAATGCTACTAAACTGCTTTAAAATTTCTGTTTATTCTAACCAATTTAAACTGTTCATTTGATGATACAAAAGAAAATGGTGGTTATATTTTAAAAGACAGCAATGTCTTGTCTTATACTTCAAAATGAATGCACGTCAAGGAGCTGTTACTAACATAGATGGTAAATTAGATCAGTTCCAAGTGGATGTAACTTTCAATACTGGACTCTCTGGATTTTGATATACAGTCATTCCTGCATATCTGTGAGGGTTCCTGTGAATCCCTGTGAATGATGAAAAAGCTTGTTAAAAATAGGTTAAAATGATTTAAAATATTGCAGATATGCGATTTTTGCACATGGACCTTGAAATTCATTGTTACTTATTTTTGGCGCGGTAGACAAATTCATGATTCATGATTTTGTGGATATAGAGGATTTACAGTATGATATTATGACACAGGATTAGTAAACCAGACCAAATCAGACTCACTAACACTGGATTCACAGCACAACGAAATTAAAACATTTGATGACACTCAACATTGCCTAATTGTTCTTAACCAGACTTTAAGAATAACAGATATCAGACACCGAATTTATTGCTTGAAGAAAAATTAACATATTTTTATGATGCTGTAACTTTGGCAGAGAAAAGATAAATAATAAGGTATCTAATTATGGTTTGTTATTTAAATCCAATCTTCTTTGATTTTCATCCCCACTCATACACATAGACAAGACAGACAGGACAGACACACACAGACACAAAGATAAACAATGAATTAAAAAGAAAAGAATTGTAACTGGCCAGTTCGATAAATGTTTCAATGACGAGTACCAAGTCTTTATGGAATCTCTAAACGACACATTGTGTTACAGACACACAGGATCTTGCTTGATTTCTGAAGTCAGTAGTCATTGTAAACAGCTTGCAGCAGGCTCTAAGGAATACTCACTTATTTCTTATAAACTGGGATCCTTTTCTCAGAACATTCAACAATTCTTCAATGGAATACAGAGAGAATAAAGCTCAAATATAGCTTCCCAGTTCAGCAGCTTCCAAGCCTTCTGCCCCTCCAAGACAACCTAGTCAAATCAGTTCAGTCAATGGTTTGTCTTTGTTTTTTCCACATTCTTTGTAGTTCACTATCATGTACTGGCCTCCCCTTGGCTGATCAATGCAGCATCTAATCAGCTGCCATTCCTCGAGCTAAGAAATTCTGGTACCAAAATATCTGTAGTGTTCTTAGAACAATAATCTAGGCCAGTTCCCACATGTAAATATCAGCTTGTTTGTTCCTTTTTTTTTGAAACAAGGTGCTGTTCGAAGTTCAATTCTCAACTCAGCTTTCACAGTGACAAACCAAATACTAAAAAAATCAAGAAAAACACCGCTGCTCTCAACAATATGTTTACTGAGAAATTACTAAATCCATCCACAATTTGTATGCTCCATATTTGGCAATTATAAGGTTTATAAGATTGTTACAGAATCATAAGCTCATACAGCACAGAAGAGGTCCTTCAGATGTGCACCAACAAAATTATGTTGGGAATACTATAGTGGGTCCCAAAAGCTGCTTAACTGTATGGGAGTCTTGTGAGTCTCCTACAGGTCTTGAATTTACAGGCAGTCAGAAACAAGCTTAGTACAGTCCCATGTTGCAGCACTTTGTCCATAACCTTGAATGTTATGACCTTTCAAATGTTCATCCAAGTACTTTTTAAAAGTTGTGAGGTTTTCCATCTCAATTACACCTCAAGAAATTCAATCATGCTTTGTTAGGCATGACTTGCCTCTGACAAAATCATGCCGACTGTCTCTGATCAAACCTTGCCTCTCCAAATCTTTCCTTCAAAATTTCTCCAATAGTTTCCTTACCAACGATGAGAGACTCATTGGTCTGTAATTCCCTGTTTTACTTCAACCACCCTTATTGAAAAGTGGAATCACATTAAAAGTGGTGTCCTCCAATCCTCTTGCATCTTTCCTCTGGCTAGGGACAATTTAAAAAATTAGGTCAGAGGGCCTGTAATTTCCTCACTCATCTCCTACAGTAGCCTAGAATATAACACACCTGTACCTGGGGATTTATCCACTTTGAAGCCCACACAAAACCTCCAATACTGATGCCCTATGTCAATTTGCTCAAAAATCTTACAATCCATCTTCTTGAATTCTGGTCGTACATTCTTTTTCTCCTGAGTGAAGATGTGAAGGACTCATTAAACACCCGACCCTATTGATGTCCTCCAGCTTTATGCACAGATTGCCTCCTTGGTCCCTAATGGGTTCTACTCATTCCCTGGTTATTTTCTTCCCCTTGATATACTTGCAGGGTATCGTGATTCTCCTGAATTTTACCTGTCAGTGTTCTGTCATGCCCCTCTCTTTGCTCTCCTAGTTGCTTTCTTAAGTTCTCCCCACACCTTTTGCACTCCCTGGAATCTCCACTAATTTGCTCCTTTTGTACCTGTTAAAAACCTCTTTACCTTCTTATCCAGTCCTGAATATGCCAAGATATCCAGGGTTCTCTCAGCTTATTGCCTGAGGTAAAATGAAGGGGGTCATGTGACTTGTCCTGAAGCCTCCTGACAACAAGTCTGGGTTATTTGAATGTTGGAGTTTAAAGAGTGGTAAAATGGTTTTTCTGGGAAGAATGTGCAAAATGTTTTCATTGACAGGCAATGACAGCAGGCTAGGAGTAAATTACTACAGATGTTGGACCACATTCCAATCACTTAATTTGAACTATCAACATCCTTTCTCTCCCAGCAGTCCAACAACCTGCCCCCAGCTGTTGCATAAATGCTGCCGCCTCCACATTTCACTTCATCTCCATGGATGCTGCCCGACCCGCTGTGATCTCCAGCATTTTTTGTTTTCGATGACAGCTGTCTATGTTATCAGAGGATAGATTGAGTCTCAAACCTCCCTTAAAAGTGTTGAGATTCTTGGACTGCAAACCATTATGCTTTAAACTGTCTACTTACTTTCAAGGTAGACAGATGGGGTCTCAAGGATATCTAATCATAAATATGTAAAGGCATACAAGGCCTATGTGATTCATGCTGCCATTAAGGATGGGCTTTGAGAGGGGAAGGATCCAAGATATTCCTGAGGTCTCAAAAACAAGATTAATCTGCCAGGATCAGAGAGACAGTGAGCAAGTTTTAGCAACAAGACACTGGTTAAGGATGCAGGAATATGACTGGGTTTGGTTTCTTAAGAAGTTAAAACACAGTTTGCAGGTTTGCTCAGGATTGAGCTAGATGAAGAATCTCTTGGGTGCAGGGTGAATGGACAAAGGTTGAGTTGATTGTGGATAAGGGTTTATGGACTTAAGGTTGTTAGTAAAAATGAGGAGATATTTAAAAAAGTGATTTTTAAAAATGGAAAAATTAAGAAGAGTGAAGAGATTTTAAAAATGGAAAAATTGAAAAGAGTGAGATTTTACAATGGAAAAATTGACTAGTATGAGGAGATTAACCTGTCCTTTTTACTGCAGAAATAAGTGACTTGTGGTGGGTCATTCAAAAAACAAAACAAGTGATTTGATTTGATGGTGAGTATTCAAAATAAAAAGGATGTTATCATCCTGTTAAAAGCTGGCTGTGTTAAGATCTTCTTTTAAGATATGTTTAATTGGTTTAATCGTTACTAATATTTATTTCTTAGTAGACACTGACTTGAAGAAAAACAAGAGTGAGGGGATTCCAACTCCATTTTGATTTAGTCCCTCCTGTTTTTCCTACATTTCCTTTATTTTTGCTGTGTTCCACTGCCCATGTGGACAGTGTTAATACTTTGTTCTTTGATTAAAGACTCAGAAGGGTGATTTGGTGAGAATTTAGGAAAGGAAAAGGAAGACAGCTATTCTGGTGCTGTATTAGAGTCCCCCTACTCCTGGGCTAGGAGGCCAGGGTTCAAGTCCTGCCCACTCCAGAGTTGTGTTATAGCATGCCTTAGAAGGTTGATTAAAAATATCCTTCTCTTTAAAAAAAAGTAGGGAGATTACACTACCCCTAGTAGACAGTGTGTGTTGATTTGGTGGTAGGCATTTCAAAATAAAAAATGATTTGAGGAATTATTTGATGAGCAGTTATCTGGGTGATTTAGTAATGGGACTTTTCCTAATATGTGAAGAGATTGGGTGGGATCATAATTCCTGACAATCTACCTTCCTTCTGTGGTGATGTTCATGTCCAGGTGTCCTTGCAGAAGGAGCATGAGTGTCCACCAGCATCCTCGAAACCTTTAGGAGAGAAGGAGACACTACGGGGGCTGGAGGGTATCTTCTCACCATCCCACACAATTGTAATTTGGTCCCCCTCCTTGTTTATCCTACCCATTCTTGACTTTTATTTGTTATTGTGACACTGTCCCTGGTGGGTAATGCTTCAACTTTGGATTTTTTAATTAGCTTACTGACTAATTTGGTGGTGGATTTTTAAAAAGAAGAAAAAGAGGAGTAAGGAGATTAAAAAGAGACAAAAAAAACACAGATGCTGGAATCCAGGTGGGACTGAAGAAGGGTAATACCCGAAACGCTGACTTCTCCTTTCCTCCAAGGAGATTAAAAGCTGAGTTCTTAGAGGTCTGTGGCACAGTGGTAGTGCCCCTTCCTCAAAATCCAGAATTTGGAGCTATTTCTTCATACAGAAGGTTTTTAGAATGTGGGATCTTTGCCAGAAGGATTGGTTGAGGTAGATGCAATTTAGCAGATAACCGAAAAACTATTTAATGCAAAAGATGACTTAGGAATATCAGATGAGAACATGCCACAGTGGGATTCATTTCAAGGTTCTCTAGCAAAAATTAGGCACATATACAATTCTCTGAATGTTGACTTTGTGTGCTGGGAAGTCGTATAATCAAGATGCGAATGTCTTGCAACACAGTGAGTTGCCTCCCTGCTTCTTAGCCAGACGCTGTGCATTTGAGACCCACTTGACAGCTAATGCAACATAATGGGTTGAGTGACAACTTGCAAATTCTTCTGACACATGCCAATAGCAGGTGCCAGGGGTGGGAGAGATTCCTTTCAGCCATGTGACAGAAAGAAATTTGAGCCTCTACCACAGCTATAGGCTACAACATGAATGCAAAGGTTCATGTTGTCACAGTGACTCGGACTCCCTCTATGAACTGTAACACCATCAACAGTATGCGCAGGTTAATAGTTGCCTGTTCCTTAGGCAAGGCCTGGCTTATGGTTTGGAAGTAATAGTCTGAGCACTGGGCGCTCATATCTGCTTCGTCTTAAAAACTGTTGAGGTAAAAAAGGGGAGAACACTGAGCCTAGTAGCTGACCAGATTGACGTGGCTTTATCTTCATCCCAACACATTTCCTGTCAGTGTCATTTGTCATGGACATAAGCACAATGGTGGAATCCGTCCTAAAACAGACAAGTTGAGTCATCCCTGACATTAAAACATTTCAGAAACATCATTCATCCTCCAGCCAAGAGTGAGAACGTTACAAGTTACATTTCCCATTTAGGAGGAGTAGAGCAGCAGTTGGATTTGTGCCTTGCCCCAGTGACTGATTTTGGATAAACCCTGATTTTCTGAACATTTTTGTTGAGGGCAGGTCTCTAACCCTGCCCTGTTTGAGGTTTTTTCCTGTGTTATGGAGCAGACCAAATCCCTCAAAATGAATTAAGAATATAGTCTAGACCCTAACATTTTCTTACTTTAAAGGTAAGTGTAAGGCGTTGTGTTCCAGATACCACTAGATTGGTCAAACTACTTGACTTTAAGAAAAACACACTTTAGTTTTACACTTAGGTTAAAATACTGACAAAATAAAACTAAAAGAAAAGGATTGGCTTAACTGTAACTCTATCGTAATGTTTAACAAAATAAAATATATATTTATAACTACTAATTAACTGTTCCAATACAGTGACATCCCATAAACACACCCTTGGCAAAGGCAAATTCAATAAAACAGATTGTCTCACATGCAATTCTAGCAGCAGGAAGAACACCCCAGCTTTTAGCTATAATAGAGGGAGGAATAAGAGCTTCTATATCCAGCTACAAGACTCCAGCAACTGCAGATAGCTATAGCTAAAAATCTTGGTTCTGTGGGAACTTGACCTGGCTGCTTTTATTGTTCCAACCTTAAAAAAGTACAGGGTCTCACAAGCTGTTTATTTTATTGGGTTTGAGCAGACCACTGGGCACCTCTGTCTCAGCCTTTCTTCATAAAAATCCTAGTACAAAATACATCCTAGACAAAATACATTTCTTAAAGCCACAGTATTGTTGCAAACATAAATCATTTACTAGGAGAATGTTGATTAGCACGCACTATTACTTTTTAATTCTATATTGATTGATATGTTTATTGTGAAAGTATCTTATTGGATATTTTGTTGTCCTTATTCAGACCTCAAAGCAGCCAAGGGGTGCAATTGGTTTCTTGTATTTTTAGCGAATTTCTGTCCCCATTAAATTAATAAGCTAGGACTGATGGTGAAACTGTGAATGTCTGATATCAAATGTAAGTTTTTCCAGAGGCACACTTCAAGTTCAGTAAGCTACTCTATTGTATTAATTTACTGCTTAACTTTTCCTTTTGCTAATTTTAAAATAAACATCATTCGTAGTGTACAGCACAAAAGGTTCATTGGTTACAGGAATCAGGACAGCCTGAGCTCCTTCATCTGTGAAGGACAAAACAGAGTTAACGTTTCAGGTCCGGTTCTGGGGAGGGGTCACCGGACCCAAAATGTTAACTCAGTTTTATTCCTTCACAGATGCTGCCAGACCTGCTGAGCTTTTCCAGCAACTTTGTTTTTGTTCCTACTTTACAACATCCACAGTTCTTTCAGTTTTTACTGAGCTCCTTCATGGTGGCTATGGGAGATTATCAGCAGATTAATAGGATACTGTGCATACTTTAATACTAACAGATATCATGTATATAAGGCACTTCTTGGATAAAGGATGAGAAACTTTTGTTATGGGAGGGTAGGAGAGAAGTTTTACAATTAGTGCATCAAAAGGATCTGAAATTTATTACCTTCAAATTCAAAATATACTTGTTAAAAAAAGCCTCCTTCTGTGTGATGATTGCATGATGCTAGTGGAGATTTAAAACTGTTCTTCGAATGAAAATTATAAAAGTAGCTGACAAAATAACCAGTTTTGCCAGAATTTGTTGCTGCTATGGGTTAAAATGCATTTCACACTGAATGATGTGAAGAGCTGCTCAAATACAATGTGTAGGAGGTTCTAGGCCCACTTTAGAATGGATTTACTATCTAAAATCACAGAGATCACAGAATGATGCAGCATTGGTGGTAGCCATTCTGCTCATCATTTGTCAAGTATTTATCCACTTTCCTTTCAGAACTTTTTAGTGAGTCTATATCTACCACCCTTTCAGACGACGCATTATCGATAATAACAGCTCATCCCAGGTGACTCAGTTAGTTGTAGGGGGGGATAGCAGGAAAACTGGAAGAGCAATGGTGATAAATTCCTTGACATGGAGATAAATAGATGTTCTTGTAGGGTGAACTGTGATGAAGATGCAGAGATGTTTCAGTGCAATTTGGACAAATTGAGTGAGTAGGCACATACAGAGCAGATGAAGTGTAATGTGGATAAATGTGATGTTATCCACTTTGGTGACAGAAACAGGAAAGCAGACTATTAATTTGAATTGCGATAGATTGGGAAAGGGGGAGGTGCAACATAGTTGGGTGTCCTCGTAAGAGACCAAAGAGTATGAAGAGAAAGCAGGAACAGGGTACTGAGTTGGATGATCAGTCATGATTATACTGAATGTAGAGCAGGCTCAAAGGGTCAAATAGCCTATTCCTGCTCCTGTTTTCCATGATTAGATGCAGATGAATACAGGATGGTATGTTGCCAGCCTGGCGCCAGGTCCAAGGATGTCACTGAGTGACTGCACAGCACTATGAGATGGGAGAATGAATAACAGCACTCAACATGTGATGTCAAGAATAATGGAGAGCATGATGATTAATCAGGCAACGGCCCAAAATTAATTTTCGCTGTTAAGAAAAACTGACACAGATAAGTTCTGCCTTTTTAGATGTTGAGATCAGCCAATCTGCATTTGCATCTCATTAATTACACAACTCAGAAATTTGATGTTTCAGAGAACTGACTGTAAGAACCAAATAAGTGTCTCAAACAAAAAAAGAATTCTGGAAAACTTACTAGTTCTGGCAGCATCTGTTGATAGAGAAAGAGAGTAAAAATTCTGCATCCAATATGACTCTTCTTCAGAACTGGAGAAGAGGAGTCTGAAGAAAAGTCATACTGAATTTGAAATGCGAACTTCATTTCTCTCTCCTGCTGAGTCTCATAGCATTCTTTGTGTAATGTTTCAGATTTCCAGCATGTTCCTATTATATGTGTCAGGTTTGGTCCTCTGCCTCTACTCTGGGCGAGTACACAGCTGTTGCCTACCACATTCCTTCTCTTCATTTAAGATGGTATGGCTACGACTGAGCAGTCAACTCCATGGTCACTAGACACAATGTCTCCCTGGATGCCCCATCCACCCAACTAGGCAACAGCAACTCAGCAGAGATAATAGGTACTGCAGATGCTGGAGAATCCGAGATAACAAGGTGTGGAGCTGGATGAACACTTTCATCAGAAAGTCTAGGCCCGAAACGTCAAGCTTTCCTGCTCCTATGATGCTGCTTGGCCTGCTGTGTTCATCCAGCTCCAGTGAAAGGCTGCTGCCTGAGCTTGTCCACAAATGTACAATCTTAGAATCTGACACTGCTGAGTTGCTGAGATAACAAGGTGTGGAGCTGGATGAACACTTTCATCAGAAAGTCTAGGCCCGAAACGTCAAGCTTTCCTGCTCCTATGATGCTGCTTG
>JAHRHZ010000023.1:4784163-4800152 GCA_024137785.1 Ginglymostoma cirratum
GTGTTCATCCAGCTCCACACCTTGTTATCTCAGCAACTCAGCAGTGTCAGATTCTAAGATTGTACATTTGTGGACAAGCTCAGGCAGCAGCCTTTCACTGGCAGCAGGGTGGAGGGCAAAGGGCAGCTTGTGGCTGAAAGGGAAAACTTTAATACATAAGAAGATGTTTACTAAACCATGTTTCCCACAGAGGAACGGCAAGCAGCTACAGTATACAGGAAACAGCAAACAGTAAATGTAAAGGACCCAGCGAATTCCCTCCTCTCCAACTTCAGTTTGAGCTGATTGAGCTCATTGAGCCTTGATTGAGAAGATGTATTGAACATTTCCTTCAGATTATTCATATCTCCAAAGAAAGTTTCAGAAAGCAGAATAATTGTGGTTCCACAGTGGGCACAACATTCTGAATCTATAGAAAACCAACTAATCCGGAACCAAGGAATTGCTTCATGCTGCGAGATCCAGTTAACCAGGTGTCTATTAATGGCAAGCAAGTTAATAAGGAAATTTAGGTTTCGGTAGCAGCCAAGATTACAATTTAAAACAAGTCATTCAAACAGGAAAATTAAATAATGTTTTGTAGTTGTTGTTATGTTTAAGAATTCAGGGAAGAACAATTTGATTTCCTACATAAGGTACAATTTGTTAACCACCTTGAAACACTCCCATATCATTTCTCTCTAAAATGTGCATCTTTAAAACAGCACAAAAATTATGTATGAGGCCAAATCATGGTTGAGTAAAATTCCAAACCTAGTGAATTGGACTCTTCCCCTCACTTTCATCTTCATTGTTTTACGTATATAAATGGAACAGAAGGCAGACACCACCAGCAATGAGTTAGTGGTGCAGTCACGGGAAGATCTGTGGAAATTCTACAACTGCCTTCAAATAATTGAGCAATTTAGTGGAAGAAATGTACAGAATGGAAACCCACCATCTGTCAATTTTCACATTTTTGCAGATTGTTAAATTCTAATTATTTAAACCCAACAGATGCCATAAATAAAAAAAAAACTAGGATCTTTCAAAACTTTTTTAAGCAGTAAAAATAAACAAACTATAAATTATACTTCACTATCCTGAATATTTCAAGTAGACTAATTTACATTAAGTGACTAATACTGTATGTAATCCATTCATAGGATGTAGACGTTGTGTATGTAGCATTTATTGACACCCTTAATTCTCCATAGGAGTTGGAGTCCCAATACTGTCAAAGAAGCACCATCAAATAACATCTTGTACCTAATGCGAGTTCAAGTCATAACATTTGGTGAAGTTAAATGATTTCCTCCATGTGGCTGTCCTGAAAAATCCTACGAGAAATGTAGTTAAAATTCTTCCGGGCCAGATGCATATCAGTTGTAGCAGCAAGTTACATTAGTCTTTCTATCCAACAAGCAGAATGATACACCTTCAGCATTACCAAAACAACTGCGGATGCTGTAAAGCAGAAACAAAACCAGAAATTGCTGGAAAAGCTCAGCAGGCCTGGCAGTGTCTGTGGAGAGAAATCAGAGTTAATATTTTGGGTCTAGCGACCCTTCCTCACAACAGGGAGGATTCTGAGGAAGGGTCAGTCGACCCGAAACGTTAACTGTGTCTTCTCTCCACAGTTGCTGGCAGCCCTGCTGAGCTTTTCCAGCAACTTCTGTTTTTGTACCTTCAACATTACACCTGTTTGCCCACAGATAGCTTGCTGGATTAGGTGAAAGAAGGATACGGAACTTTTCAATTTCCAATTTATTTTTCTGATGGATTAGTTGAATTATATTGAAAGGGGCAAACTATCTGGCCAGGATTGAAACACTGCTGGCTTCTGAGTCATATTTGACTTGAAATGTTAACTCTGCTTCTCTCTCCCAAGGTGTTAACCGACTAACTGAGTGTTTTCTGCACTACATTTATTACTGAACCACTGCATTTTAGTTAATGCTTAGAGAGACTGGGGTGCATTTAATTCCCTCAAACATTTCCTATGACTGTAATTTATATTGAACAAAAACTACAGGGCACAACTGAATTTCCTGAAACATGATTCCTAAGAATACAGAAATCAATAGTAAGTGACTTGTACTTATGAAATAGATTGTTGAAGTGACCCAAATGTTTTACTGAATAGGAGCCTGACACTGCAATATTCAATGACATAAAAGCCCAGCATTGCATGAGATAAAAATCCCCTTAATTGGTGACAAAACTACTGCCTCCACCTCGTAAAATTCAAATCATCTTCTAAGTGTGATCAACTATTTCCTAATCCATTGTACCATTTGCTGACAATATATTTATTAAATACATATTTTGAAGTCATGGGGATTTACATGGGTGAGAAGATATCACAGGAATAAGCAAACGGTTTTGGGATTTGGCAGCAGTTATTTGACTTTGTCTTGGATGTCTTTATTCTTGGCTGTCCAGAAGTGCTAATAATTCATTAAAATGTTAATTAGAAATGCGTTGTAATCGCCACCAACTAATTATTTTCTATATTAAAAAATGTGTGTAGAGATTAACTGAAAATCATAGCATTTGAAATATTTAAGATTTTGTCTTCCGAAAAGTACAGCGTCTGCTTAACGAATGTTTCTCGTTCATTCATTGACTGTGGGCCTTGTAGGTAAGACTGACAGCTATTGTTTATAACTGATTGTCTTGGGGAAGGTGGTGGTAAGCCACCTACTTGGATCACTGCAGTCCATATGATGCAAGTACACCCGTACTGCTGTTAGGTGAAGACTTACAGAATTTTGACCCAACAACAGTGATCAATAGCCAATATTTCTCCAAATCAGGAGATGGAGGTGCCGATGTTGGACTGGGGTGGACAAAGTCAGAAGTCACATGACATCAGGTTATAGTCCAATAGGTAATTGAAATCACGCAAGCTTTTGCAGCGCAGCACCTTCGTGATGAAATAAACCTGTTGGACTATAACCTGGTGTTGTGTGACTTCTGAATTTAACCAAGTCAGGATAGTATGATACTTGGAGGGAAACTTGCAGAGATGGTGGTGCTTCCTACCTCTTTGTTCTTCTGATTTGTACAGGTCACAGAATTAGAAAGTGCTGTTAAAGATATCTTCTGACTTCCTGCATTGCATCTGGAAGAAGTAACTGCCTTTGGCATCAAATCAGCATTTGACAGAATGCATCAGCCAGGTGTCCTTGTAAAACTAAAGACAATAGAAATCAGGGAGAAAACTCCCCAGTGGTTGGAGTCATACCTTGTACAAAGAAAGATGGTTATGGTTCATGAAAGTCAATCATTTTAGCCCCTGGATGATGTTGTAGGAGAGTCAGGTCCTAGGCTCAACCATCTTCAGCTGTTTTATCAATGACCTTCCTCCATTATAGAAGTCAAAAGTGGAAGTATCAAGTGATGATTGCACAGTACTCAACAGTATTTGTGACTTCACAGATACGGAAGTGTTAAGTGTACATCAGCAGCAAGACCTGGGCAAAATTCATGCTTGGGCTAACAGGTGACAAGGAACTTTCACACTGCTAAGCAATGATTATCTCCTACAAGAGATAATCTTACCATGACCACTTGAGATTCTATGGCATTACAATTACTGAATTTTCCACCATCGACATCTTGGAAGGTTATATTAACCAGAAACCTAAATGGGCCAGCCACATAAAAACTGTGACTATAAGAGAAGGTGAGAGGTTGGGAAATTTGTGGTGAGTAACTCACCTACTGACTCTGCAAACCCTATCGCCACCTAGAAGTGAGGAATGTGATGGAATGCTCTCTCCACTTAACTGGATGAGTGTAGCTCCAACAAGAACAATCCAAAATAAATGCTTGATCATCCTCCTTTCCTCCATCTTAAACAGCAGTGCTCAACATCCTCAAGGTGCAATGTGCAACTCACCAAGCCCTTTCATAGCCCCTTTCAAATCTACAGTATCCACCACCTTAAAGGATAAAGGCAGTGGCAGACACATAGGAACACCACCATCTGCAAGTTTCCTTCTATGCCACATTACATCCTGGCTTGGGACATAATTGTCATCTCTTCACTCTCATTGGATTAAAAACCTGGAACTCCTTTCTTAATAGTACTGTTGGTATATCTAACCAGTAGGACTGCAGTGGGTTAAGAAGACAGATTTTCACAGGCAATTTGGGATGGGATATGCTCACATCTCATGAATGAATAGCAGAAATATACCACAATTATATGGAGAGTGTGTGTTTAAGGTGTGGGGTGAGGGGTGAAAACCACACTATCACCCAGCAGTGTGTTAAGGCAGCAGAATAGGCTTCTTTCCAGTGTGTCATCCACAATCTGACTTCCCTTCTGAAGGGGTGGCAAGATGTCACATCACCCACCCGTGTAAATTCCAACCCCGTGCTTTGTTTACTAAGTGCTTTGGGGCATTATAATCAGGTGTTACACATTTCTATCCAGAACTCATCTCACCTTTGCTCTTTACACCAATCATACACTTGTTACCATTTTAATCCATTCCTCCTAACATCAACTCTCCCTGCCCAAACCATGTTTGAATAGTAACTTTCAAGGTCAACATGACTGGCTACTTACACTTATAAACTTACAAATTCCTCTGAATCCTGGTCACTGAATAGTGGAAACATCTCATTTATACAATAGGCAAAGATAATCTTGCAGGGTTCTGAATAATCAGATACAACACATGGTCATAATTTATAATAAATACAGATTTCATCATCAGTTTACTGAATTTTAATAGGTGATTCATGTCTTATTTGTTGTCATAATAGAGAATTGATTTTTTTTAATGAGAACTATTGTCAAATAAATGATGCTATTCATTCCTGGTAATACAGCACAACAGGAAAGTTCTCTACCACAACAGCAAGCTGTTTTTTTTTCAAATTTAATTTCAGGAAACTGATCACCTCATTGCTTATTTTCCTCATACATTCTATGAATTGTAATTTTAAAAGCTCCAGTCATGATCAGATGATAGATGGATTTGAATATAGCTCTAATTAAGCTGCTTATTTTTACATGAGTTTTGCTCCCAGGTTATGTTATGATATTAATCTGTTTTTTCTGTATTACATTTTCTTTCTTTAATCATGTAACAAGTCATAAAATTACTACTCTGGTTTAAATTCATCATTAAATTCCGATTTTCATTAAAATTCTGTTAGAAATTGCATCTTTGAATGGACAGGGGTCTCAATTGTCTCTGATTGGCTGGAAAGCAGAGCATTTCTTTGCTTGTCCAATTCTCATCCCCATTTCTCGTTCAATATTATCTCTTTGGTCATTTAATCATTCCTATCTTCCACCCTGTCAGTGACCTTCCAGTTTGTTCTTTCCTCCTATTCCCCCTTTATTTCCTTAACTCAGTATTTAAATGCTGTTAAATCACCAATTTCTTCCAAATTTGATGAAAAATCATTGAACTGACTTAACTCTGTGGCACAGACTTTCAGCAAGTCAGCTCGATTTTGGGCTTCCAGCTAGCCCCATTCTTGATGTCAATGATTTCACTGAGATAGGATAAAGAAACAGGGAGCAAGCCCATACCCTGTACTAACAATCTGGTTTGCAGGAATAGGTGTTTCACAGTGACCTACAATTTCTACAGAGCTGGATCAGCTTCTTCATAACTTGTGGTTCATATTCTTGCGTAAGAATGGTGAACCATTGTCTGAAATTGAGAATGATTGAAAAGCAACATTTTTTTTCCAAAGAAAATATCTGAATAAGTCTCTTTTCCCTCTTCCCCTCAGCACTTCAACACTTGCCATTGACATGGTTCATTTGTTCTGTTCATTGTGTTTATTGGGTGAATAAGCATGAAAGGCCCAAAGGCAGCCCAGAGGGGACATGGAGGGCAGACCGTGTGAGGGTCTTACACCTTCCAAAACAATTAGAGCAAAGTCAGGCCTTCTAATCAGCCTACTTTGATACTAGCCCTCCTCTGTGGTCACCTATGATCTGCTTCATTGTCGGTGAGCCTAATTCTAAACCATCTCTGCCTCCCCACAGTAAAGATTTAGTGAAGCAGGACCCTTAAAACTGAGGCAGATCTAATGACTTAAGCACTTACGTGATCCAAGCTACCTAGCTTTATACCAAAAATTCATCCCTGTCACTTTCTCTGCGGATACTGTCAAATCTATTATGTGCTTCCAGAATTTTCCATTATTTATGAAAGAAGTGTAGATGGCCTGAATTAATTTTCAAATTCATTTCCAGTTTAAAGTGAACAATTTCCCAATGAAACATCTTCATAATTTTGGAAACTTAATGAGTTAACTCAAAGGTCTTACTGCCAAAGAGAACAAATGCAACTTTATTTGCTCTTCTTGTAACTGACAGTACAATTACAAAAGTGAGTTTACAAACTGTTCAAAGTATTTTCATTTTACACTAATGCTAAGGATGCAGTGCAAATCCATGGTTAGCTCCCAAACTGATTATGGAATCTGACTCAGATTGTAATGACGTAGTCCTTTGATTTACCGCCACATGGGGTGTAAACTCGAACCTGTGACAAGCCTGATTTAAAAAGCAGCCAGATGGCCCAATGACCCTCTAGACAATTTTTAAACTCATGAGACTCCATTTTTGAGACCGAGGATTCTTACCTGTCATCTAGCACTTGTTAAATATTTAAATTTATAACTGTTGAAAGAGTCTGTACACACTAAAAAAAAAGACCTGTTCAGAGCATTCTCCCAAGGCTTGATTTTACTGCCTCCTCAAATTAGAGGCAACTCGGACACTGCAAGGACACTGGAAGTATCATTAGTGACAGGTACAAAGGCTCACATGGGCTAGTATTTGAGGGATTTAAAAAAGACTGGCAATTACTTCTTAAATAATGACAACTTATATCTTAAAGTATGTGAATGTAACTTTAAATATTCCAATGTTTACAAGTAACATTTCTATTACATCATCAGGACTCCAAGATGAATTTTAGCAGCAAGTACAAAATGAAGCCTTGCTAAGGAAATCAGGTGTCAAAGAGGATCAAAAACATAAGGGCAGCCAAGACCTTCACCGCACTGACTGTAACTATCTTCCTCCTCCTCCTGCTGTGTATCTGACACCTTCAGGCGCACTGTTCTCATGATTTCCCTGATAGCAGCCTCCTGCTGTGTTAGTTTGTTTCCAAACAGCCAGCTCTGCATCATTTCCATCTTTTGGGCAGTAGGTAGGGGTAAAATTGGACAGACCTCGTGCTCCCTCGCTTTTCTTTAAATGTGGAGGTGCCAGTGTTGGGCTGGGGTGGACAAAGTCAGATGACACCAGGTTATAGTCCAACAGGTTTAATTTGAATCACACAAGCTTTCGGAGCGCAGCCCCTTCATCAGGTGCAGTGAGAGAGCAGAGCACACAGACACAGAGTTTATGGGCAGAGAGATCAAGGACAGCGAGATCAAAAGATCACACAACTGGTGTGCATGGGTGTCAGATGATAAGTCTCTGCAGGTGACCAAGAGATAGGCGGTGACTAAGGTGTCAACAGCTGACTAACCAACAAAGGGATGACCTATAATCCGATTAAATGAGGCAGAGAGATATTTACAAAAAATAAGGTGGTGCTGGAGACAAACTAGATGACTGGAATCGCATGCCGAATTCAAAACTGTACAAACTAATTAAGGTGGAGAGATCATAACAATGTATCAAGGTGATGCTGTCAAAGCAGGACAGTAAGGAAGACTTTAAAGATACAGAACAGTACAGTGGGATCACCTGTAGCACCTCATGAACCCAAGATCACAGTTGAGGCTGTCTTCATGGGTAGGGAACTTGGCTAACAGTCTCTGCTCGATGATTCTGCGTTGTTGCGTATCTTGGAGTCTGCCTTGGAGGACGCTTACCCGAAGATCGCAGGCTGAATGCCCTTGCCAGTTGAAGTGTTCCCCGACTGAGAGGAAACATTCCTGTCTGGCGATTGTTGCACGGTTTCCATTCATCCTTTGTCATAGCATCTGCATGATTTCGCCAATATACCATACCCCAGAGCATCCTTGCCTTCAGCGTATGAGATAGGCAACATTGGCTGAGTCACATGGGTATCTGCCGTGTACGCGGTGGGTGGTGTGCCCACGTGTGTTGGTGGTATCCATGTCAATGATCTAACATATCCGTGGACTTGCAGTAAATTGAGGTACTGAGATATCCATCCTTGATGGAGACGCATGTGTCCAAGAATGAGGCTGATTCTGAAGAGTAATCCACGGTAAGTCTGATGGTGGGATGAAACTTATTGATATCGCTGTGCAGTTGTTTCAGTGATTCCTCGCTGACTCCAAAGGAAGAAAATGTCATCAATGTATCTAGCGTATAGCATTGGTCAGAGGTCATGCGCAGCAAAGAAGGCTTGCTCGAACTTATGCATGAAAATGTTGGCATATTGGGGCGCAAATTTGGTCCCCATGGCTGTTCCGTGCATCTGGATGAAGAACTGATTGTCAAAGGTGAAGACGTTGTGCTTGAAGATGAGGCCTCAACCACAATCTTGGGTTCACATCGCACTGCAGGTGACCCCACCATACTGTTCTGTAAAATCTTTTTTGCTGTCCTGTTTTGACAGCATCACCTTGATAATTTGTCCTGATCTCTCTACCTTAATTAGTTTGTACAGTTTTGAATTCGGCATGCGATTCCAACCATTTAGTTTGCCTCCAACAACACCGTATTTTTAGTTTTTCATAATTATCTCTCTGCCTCATTTAATCAGGTTATAGGTCATCCCTTTGCTGGTTAGTCAGCTGTTGATACTTTACTCACTGTCTAACACTCTTAGTTACCTGCAGAGACTTATCATCTGACACTGCACTCATACCAGTTGTATGATTTTTTGATCTATCTGCCCAATAAACTCTGTGTCTGTGTGCTCTGCTCTCTCACTGCACCTGATGAAGGGGCTATGCTCCAAAAGCTTGTGATTTCAAATAAACCTGTTGGACTATAACCTGGTGTCATACGTCTTCTGACTCTGGCTTTTCTTTAACCAGTCCCAAAGTGATCCCTCACTTTAAGCTAAGATTCTAGAGATCCAATCAGAACCTAAAGAATGGAAACATGGTGCTGACTGGCTGGAATACAATGGTAACTACTTGCCTCAGGTTGGGGGGTTGGTTACCTGAATTGGCTGACAGCTGGTTTGCATTGCAGAGTGATGCCAACAGTGTGGGTTCAATTCCTACAACAGCTGAGGTTACCATGAAGAATCCTCCTTGTCAACCTCTCTCCTCACCTGAATGTGTTGTGACCATCAGGTTAAACCACCATCAGTCCCCCCTCTCTCTCTCTAATGAGAGAGCAGCTCTAGGTCTGGTAGGACTATGGCAACTTTACCTTTGCCTCAGATTGTTCATTGTTGTTTGTGAGACTTTAGACTGCTAGGCAGACTTAATGGGGAATAACTTAAATTATGGTCAATAGTTTGAAGTAGGCGGTATCAAATTGGTCTCCTATTATACACCCTCATAGAATCATAGGGTACAGAAAGGCCTTCCAGTCCGCTGAGTTTGTACTGCCAAAAAAATAGTACTACCCACACTAGTCCCACCTTCCTGCACTAGGTCCATTGCCTTGAATGTTATGACACTTCGAGACTATTCTTCATCCAACTGCATTTTAAAATGTTGAGTTTCCTGCCTCAACTGTCATCACAGGCAGTGCATTCCAGACATCCACTACCCTCTGGATGCAAATGTTTTTCCACAAATCCCCTCTAAACCTCTTGCCTTTCACTTTAAAATTATGGTGCCTTCTTATTGACCTTTCAACTAAAGGGAACAGTCCTGACAAATATTCCTTCCCTTTACTACAGTCAAAATGAGAATAAGGTACGTCATCATGAATGGCCAACTTGATGTTGCCCGTCTTCTACCAAAATGAAAATCACCTCAAAAGAAGTAACATCCAGATGTAACATCAATCTATGACGTGGTGGTCAGTAGATGAATAGTATTCCAGGGGAAGTCTAAACTGAAGCTGGTTTGCTGTGTAACTCCATTCGAAATATCAGGAAAAAATAATGTAAATGCAATAAATCACTCAACCTAGTCTGTAAATAAATCATGGCCAAGAATGTAAATTCGTTGAATCTTAGCATTATTGGCCATAGAATTATAAATAGCGGACACCAAAGTATTACACTTGTCGACAATACATCTTTTGAGTGAAGTAAAATAACGATCATTTTTTGTGTATTTTATGATAGGTGAGATAATTTGTAAGGAAATTATTACTTATGTCACATTCTCCCAAACAAAAATAGTGCATGGTTTTCAATGTGCAATAATTTTGAAATTTTACATTGAAAGGAAGCAAAGCATATTCTGTTGCTGATTTAAGTAACTTCCTCTAATCACAGGGTTTCTCACTTTTCTATAAATAAGGCTCTTCCATATATATAAAATATCCCTAATCATGGCCATGGCAGCTTACTGTCCCCCAGCCACCAATCCACAGCTAAATTAATTGGCATTACTGTGCAGCTGTTCTACCGAGATAATTCCCTCTTGATGCAATTTTGATAATGCAAGTACAGAAAGGATATGGCCATGGGGACCATGTCTGAGTACTTGAGACTATGTTTCCAAGGAAAAGATCAACTATGATTATTTGATGGGGTTTTACTCAACTGTCTTCCCAAAAGTTATGATCTTGGTAAAGTTGGCCACTGTAATCATACAAAACAATTTCACAATTGGTATTAAGTCCTTGAAACTTTTACAGCAATACAATAATTTGAATGTCAGCACAAACCTCTGTATTAGTACATCTCCCTCTAATGTAGATTGATGCTGTAGAGTCATCCAAATTTATTCCAATTACTTCAACTAATGATCACTAAATCAAAATGACATTTAATATTAATCTGAATGCTTTGAACACGAAGCATGGCGGTGGAATTTATTTGAATTAAACATGTGCTATGAGTACATTTAACATGATCAGCAATGACTAGTTGGACCAAGGGTCCGTTTCCATGCTGTATAACTCTATGACTCTAACTTCTACCTAAAAGCAGCAACGTGCATATGCTGTTATATCCACAAATCAGAAATCAAAAATTACTGAAAACTATGCTACTCCTCAACTTAAACACAAAATCTGAGAAAAGTTTGGTAGAATTTTACAGTTGATATTAATTTGAGGGAACTGCAAGTGGAAACTCGCTCTATTTGTATTTGCAAAGAAAAGGACTGATTAGGGATAGTCAACATGGCTTTGAGTGTAGGAAATCATGTCTCACCAACTTGATTGAGTTTTTTGAAGAGGTAAAGAAGAAGACTGATGAGGGCAGAGGCGTGGTTGTGATCTATATGGACTTCAGTAAAGCATTTTACAAGGTTCCTCATGGTAGACTGGTTAGCAAGGTTAGATCACTTGGAACTAGCTATCTGGATATAGAACTGGCTCTGAGGTAGAAGGCAGAGGGTCGCGGTGCGACTGGAGGCCTGTGACCAACGGTGTGCCTACAGGGATCGGTGCTGGATCCACTGCCTTTTGTGATTTACATAAATGATTTGGATGTGAACATAGGATGTATGGTTAGTAAGTTTGCAGATGACATCAAAATTGGAGTTGTAGTGGCCAGCGAAGAAGATTACCTCAGAGGACAATGGGATCTTGATCAGATGGGCCAATGGGCCAAGGAGTGGCAGATGGAGTTCAATTTAAATAAATTTGAGGTGCTGCGTTTTAGAAAGGCAAATCAGGGCAGGACCATTACACTTAATGGTAAGGTCCTGATGAGTTATACTGAACAAACACACGCTGGAGTACAGGTTCATAGTTCCTTAAAAGTGGAGTCACAGCTAGACAGGATAGTGAACAAGGCATTCGGTGTGCTTGCCTTTATTGGTCAGTGCATTCAGTATAGGAGTTGGGAGGTCATGTTGCAGCTGTACAAGACATTGGTTAGGCCACTTGCAGAATACTGTGTGCAATTCTGGTTTCCCTGCAATACAAAGGATGTTGGGAAACTTGAAAGGGTTCAGAAAAGATTTACAAAGATGTTGCCAGGGTTAGTGGGTTTGAGCTTTTGGGAGGGGCTGAGTAGGCTGGGGCTATTTTCCCTGGAGCGTTGGAAGCTGAGGAGTGACCATATACAGGTTTATAAAATCATGAGGGGCATTGGTAGGATGAATAGACAAGGACTTTTCCCTTAGGTGGGGAGTCCAAAACCAGAGGGCATAGTTTTAAGGTAAGAGGGGAAAGATTTAAAAGGGACCTAAGGGGCAACTTCTTCATACAGAGGGTGGTGTTTGCATGGAATGAGGGTCAGAGGAAGCAGTGGAGGCTGGTACAATTACAACATTTAAAAGGCATCTGGGTGGGTATATGAATAGGAAGGGTTCAGAGGGATATGAGCCAAACGCTGGCGAATGGGCCTAGATTTATTTAGGATATCTGGTCGGCATGAATGATTTGGACCGAAGGGTCTGTTTCCATGCTGTATATCTCAATGACTCTAATGAATTGTTGAAAAGCAGGTTACAGCATAGGGTTTCTTGAAATGCAGGATACTCCAAAAGGAGGAGACATTCCCTAATTCAACACTGACAAACAATTGGGGCAGAATCCTCCCAGTCCCTGAATGACATGGGCACCAGTGAGTCAGTTGGAAAATCAGGCAAGATGAGCAGAAATGAGATTCTACACATTGAGAGGAAACTGTTCAATTCTCCAGTCAGATTTTGAACAGAGAGACATGAATTCTGCTAATGTGCAGCAGGAGGCCTATTAGCATCCATTTGCATGCTATTATTATATAATCTTGCCTCATTGATATGAAGTTTCCCACTCTACTGCCTGTCAGATAGAAACCGGACAGGGACAATTCCAAACATGAAAGTCAGAAAGGGTACCTGACAATCCCAGCTCTCCACTTGCTCCTCTGGGCTTTTATCCAGAGAAGCAATCACCAACATTTCAGTGCATGATCATACCTCACCCATTCGTGGACATAGGCCTCAGATACATATCAGCATCTACGCATCCACTTACAATATTGTTATGCACTTCAGTGCTGCACTTTGGAGTCTATTAGCACCTGTCATTGTAATGTTGCTGCCAAGACATTTTACCCTCAGGGACAGCCACCAATCTCAGAGATTGGACCAGGGTGCATCTCAGGTCTCCTCACTTGCTCTCAGTGCTCACTCATTTTGTGTCTGCCTTGCAATTTTGCACTTTGACCCTCAGTGACAGTTTAAAAGGTCGCAGAACTTCTGTCTTAATTTGCCTTTTAGCACACACACAAAGCCAAGTGGTTTGTCATGGCTCTCAGCAGTAATTAGTCATGGGATGGACATATTGCTGTATGGCAGCATGTTGTGTCAATCTCACACTCACAACATATGCCAGCAGCTTATTCAGCAAACATGCAAATATGCTTCAACCAAATGGCCATGTCTCAAAGTCTAAGTGGAGTAGTCCTCAATCAAGCCCAGGCAAACAACCTGCAATCAGATGGTGCAGGCGCTGTAAGTCAAGGTCAGCCTCCACCATCAGTCCAGGGATTTGGACATGGTTAGCTGGTTGGAGTGCCCAGGAGAACAGTGTTCATATCATTACTGATAAGTAGGCTACTGTCGGTCCTGCAGATTGAGTGCAATCAGTTCAGGGATGCGTGTTTAAGTCAATTAAATATATGTACAGAGATCAGATGGGGGTCCAGACACACAACAGTTGGGGCTGTCTGTCCATGTTGGTGAGACAACTGGGCCTTGGTCATTCCTGGGGGTCAGGTCAATGAATGTTGAGGGGTTATCAGGAACTACTGCTGTGATAGGGAATGGGGAAGTCAGCTCTGGGGATTGGAAGCAGCAGTGCAGAGGGGATGATAACTGTGAAAGATAAACTCAACATATAAAGAATGAAGACAATAATGCAACAGGGAGTGCTGAGAAGTAAGGAATATGGATTTTTGGGGCAATCTCCTTAAGTACTAGGTTCAGCCTGTGAATCATTGTGTGAAGCATGATCCGTGCTGCTCTCCGTAATCATGCAATTCACAAATGCCTACTGCTAATGGAAAATGACCCTGACCACATCTGGAATCGGCAGAGTAAGTGTTCTTTTTCTGTTTGAGTATGGGGGCTCTACTTGTGAATGATGTGAGGCCTTTTGGGATGCAATTGTATTAATCAGGTACTTTCACAGAACAGGTTTATAGCACCCCGCATGTGAAATGAACACGGTGTCTAACTGTGTGGGATACAAATCCTGGGCACAAGTAATCTTGATTATGTCATGCCAGCTAGCAAAAATGCACTAAGAATGTAGTAGCAACACCTTAGCTTGGCATTTATGAAACATATTCCACAGTTAACACTGGAAGACATTGCTTCAGAGCTACCACATTCACACACTAAACTGTAAGTATGCAAATCTGTGATTTTCAAGCATGCCTTTTTGGGAAGGGGCCTATCATAGTAGCTTACTGCCAGAATTCCTACTCCCCTAATGTAGTACAAACACTTTGATTCCCAAATTTATGTTGCATAAGGGTTACATATTTCAAAGTTTCTTATGAAGGCATGATACTGACCTACTTGTGAAGCCACCAAAGCACACTGTGTCAGCAAATAACATGACACTTAATTATGAATGGTACAAGGATTGAGGAGTACAGTTAGTGAAAGCTGTTCTCTTTATGACATTCCCCACAGATCACCTGCTCGTGTATCTGACAAGGAGATTACCACAGCTGGAATCATTGTGATGCTGCTTCAATTATGAAGATGATGCTGAAGAAGATGAAGTAATTGTAATACGATCAGAAAGCCCAGCAAGAACAGCAACCTCCAGAAACTGCTGCACAACCTCCAGAGGGAGGTGGAAGAAGCAACAATCCCCTAAAATGAGGGAGAGGAGAATAGTGTGCATCTATAGACATCACTGTCATTTATTGCAACTCACAGAAATACAGTGCAAGCGTTGATTAGGGATGTCTTGGGTCATTAGCACCAAACTGTGTCATCTCCTGGAACATGAATTGTGACCAACCCACCCTGGAGGCTGTCAAGATTGCAGCTGCCCTGAATATTTATTTCATCTGATCATCTCAAGGTCAGGGAAGATCAGAATTAACCTGCTGTGGAGTCTTCTCCCCATTAGCAACTCTGCTGGAGCTATCCCTGTAGTTGCATGAGGGATGATCCTATAATCAAACAGAAACTGGGACAGTTTGGTATCTAGTAAAGCTGTAGGCTGTTTCTTTAAAACTGTCTTCAAAATTCCTGCCAGACCATTGGATGATGGATGGTATGGAGCCTTATATGTCCAGTATCATTCAACTTTAGGAACTACTCAAATTCCCTACTGGCAGACAATGGCCTATTATCTGTGACCAATGCCTTCAGGAGTCCGTATATTACAAAAGATGCTCACAGCTTTTCTGTCGTATTACAAAAGATGCTCACAGTTTTTCTGTCGTTGTTCCCGTGTTTGGTAAATGAACTCTCTGCAGGTCTGGCCACTTTGAGTGGGCGTCCACAAGAGCACTGAGCCCATGAAAGGACCTGCACGGCTGACGTGTAACTGAGTCCAGGGTTTATCCAGCCATTCCCACGAACGTGGGGGAGCTGCTGATGGTAATTTTTGTCCTTGTTGGCATTCTGGGCACTGTACCACAAACAGGGGCCACCAGACATAACTTCTCACCAACATCTTCATTTTGGAAACCCCTGGATGACCCTGGTGGAGTTCAGCCAGTACTTGACAGCGACCGTTGCTTGGGACAACATCTCTTGCTCCCCTTAATAATATGTTGTTCTGTACTGTGATCTGGTCCCTCTGAGTCCAAAAAGGTTTCAGTTCAGTTTATGAGATAAAAGGTACTGCAGATGCTGGAGAGGCGCCGCGAATCTAACCCTCCCTCTACTGACCCCTTCTCCCGCCTCCAACACAAGCCCTCCTCCTGGACACCACCCCAAGGCCTCCTACCCTCCCTCGACCTCTTCATCTCCAACTGCCGTCGAGACATCAATCG
>JAHRHZ010000023.1:4805152-4831908 GCA_024137785.1 Ginglymostoma cirratum
CTGCTCCTATGATGCTGCTTGACCTGCTGTGTTCATCCAGCCCCATGCTTGTTATCTCAGTTCAGTTTATGACAGCTGTTTTGTTTCCCCCAACAGTACCAGCTGTTTAAGTTTTGCTTGGATTGTATCTTTCTGCTAATGACCATTCCTCTCCATCCAGTCACATCTGAGCTAATACTGCCCTGAAGCTGTACAGAGAATCATTGCATGTCAAATACCAGATCTTGCTTGGGATCATGGTGTATCAACACCTTAGAGGATGATAGCTATTTCCTCACTTCCCTGAAGTCTATGGCTTAGCTACATGACCATTTCCAAGGCAGACCCTTGTTTAAACATTGCTGCAAAGGTGCCAGGATGGAGGCCAGGTTATGTACAAACTTTCCATAATAATTCACCATCCCAAAGAAAGACCTTAGCTCCCAAACATGGGAGCCGGGCACTTTTGATCACCTTCACTTTATCTTCCATCGCTTTATCTACAACCCATTCTCGTCGATCCTGTAGCCCAAGTAGGACACTTGGTGTGCATGGATCACACATTTTTCCCTTATAAGGCATGCACCCACCTGGGAAAAATGTCTAAGGACTATGTCTAAATTCTTTAAGTGCTCCTTATTGGTCTTCCCTGTATTCAGCACATCACCTAGATAAATGGCGACCTCGGGATAGACCTTATAAAATATTCTCCATCGTCTGCTGAAAAATTGCACAGGCTGACAATATCTCAATTGGCAGTCTCATATATTGATACAAACTCTTATGGGTATTAATTATAGCATACTTCTGGGCATCCTTATCTAACTGTAATTGCAAGTACGCATGGCTCATGTCCAGCTTCATGAAGGACAACCCCACTGCTAGCTTTGCATATAAATCCTCTAATCAAGGCACTGGGTATTTATCCAGCTGTGAAAAGTAGTTTACTGTTTTTTTAAAATTCCCACAAAGACGAACCAACCCATTCTGCAAACTGGACTGGTTTAATGAATCCTTTGTTTTCCAGCCTTCTGATGTCTGCCTCTACTTTTGCCCGTAAGGCAAATGGCACTGGGTGGGCTTGCAGAATTGTGGAATTGCTCCCTGGTCAACATGCAAGGTGGCTTGGCTCCTTTGATACTTCGTAGACCTTCCTGAAAAACGTCCAGGTATTTAATTAGGACTTCAATCGTGCAGCCATTTTCTAATCAAAAAAGTGTTGAGCCAATCTAGGTGAATCTTTCGCAAACAACTTTTCCCCATCAAGCTTGGGCCCAAGCTTTTTACTACAAGCAGTGGTAACTGAACCAGCTGCTTTTCATAAGAGACCAGAACAGAAATTGTACCCTTAATCTGTAAAGGGTCCCCATTATAGGTTCTCAGTCTAGCCAAGGCCTGACACAAATTTAAGGGTTGGAAACCAGAGTGAATTTGTTAAAAACTCGTTCTGCAATCACTGAACCAGACGTGCCAGTACTGACCTCTATTAGAACCAAATGACCATTTAACCAGGCATTTATTTTGATTGGTTCTGAATGTTGCTAAGTAATTCAACTGTTCTCAACCACACGTAGGTGGACTTTCCAGGGTGTGCACTCTCCTTGATACCAGCCTATAAATTCTCTTACTCAATTTAGGTCTTTTCTGTTGCCTCCAGTCCACGTCCCAGCAGCAACTACAATGGGTTGCTGGCCTGCATCCTGAAGAGAATTCTAACCATTTGGCCAAAGCTTAACTTTGCTTAGGCGTTTTTCTGTGGTTTAGCTAGAGGCCCTCTGTTCAGGATATGGCCTGAGTGAGACTATGCAATTGCCTGCAGTTGCCTGGTGCTCCCAAACTCAGGTAGACTGGCAAGGGTGTCCACTTCTATCAGAATACTCTGCAATGTGTATGCTCCACTCGCCAAATTTTCCAACGATAAAGCTAGTAGACACTTTTGCATGGTAACATCGTTAATCCCACATACCAAATGGTCCCTCAGCATCTCATTAAGGGTTAAACCAAAGTCACATGCCTCTGCCAGGTGTCTTAACCTAGTCAAAAATTTTGACATGGATTCCCTTGGTTCTCAAATTGCTGAGTAAAACTGACAGCATCTCAGAATTAGCGGAGGTTTGGAGTCAAAATATTCCTTAACGGAATCCATCAAATCTTGAAAGGTTTTCGTATCTGGTGCCTCAGGGAAAGTTAGGCTCCAAATAACCAAAAAAGCTGCAGGTCTGCAATCTGTAAGGAGAGTTACTCACTGCTTTTCATCTGCCCAGCAAATATAGCACATTCTTTCCACACACTGGGCCCAGTCTTCAATGGCAGCCCTGAATGAGTTAACTTTCCAAATAACAGCATAATGCCAGAACTACTTACTGCAACTCAAAGATGACTGTTGTGAATGAATTTCTTCAGAAGCATGCTTTCCTCTCGTCACCAGTGAAATAACTCCACAGACACTGGTATCCTGTCACCAAGTCATTTTTTATTTACACGTGAAGAGCCCTTGACGCTGATCTAGCTCCCTCGGAGCCAGCTCTGAGTCAACAGGATGTCTGACATTCCTGTTCTTATCTGTCAGCCCAGGCTACTTGATTGGACCAGATTAAGAACTCCAATCAGATAAATCATTCTGTGTGATCAACCTGGCTGACTTTGTTACAATCACTACAGTCCTGTCCACCAACACCTCCAGGTCCCTGTCAATGGCCCAAGGAGCTAATTCCCCTTTCTGGGACATTAACCACAATATGTGGTTGCAGTTCCCAGTTTGCAGAAATCTGGGGTGGTGTGAAGCTGTGCTTTAAATATGGCATCAGCAGTGTGAATATCACTAGCTCCTGGTGACAGTGAGCATATTTCTGCTTCTCTTGCTAAGTGATTGCCTAGAGCTCTTGACATTATTGATGAGGTGAAGAGTGGAAGTGTGTTTGGGAAAAATCACCATGAGCCACAGCGAATGGGACACCGTGAATCTCGCTTCAAAAAAAATTGCCAAACATTGCATGAAAATGGGAAAATCCAGCCCCTTATTTCAAGTCAATGACCTATCATCAGAATTGGAAGAAAGTTACAGATGTGGTAGATTTTGACCAAGGGGAGGGTGGGACAAGGACTAAAGGATGGTCTCTGATAAATTATTTAGATCGGGCCTACAAATAAATCACAGGTATGAATATAAATTTGATTGATCTCAGCATTATAATACTACAGCCCTGTAAATAGCATTATATTCTCTTTCACCTTGTAGGACTAACTTTTCTCTCACTCAATCTCTCCTTTCACCTTACCACACACTTTCCTTTTGCTCTTATTCCAGCCAGCCCTAGCTCAAAACTCAATGCATTTCAAACGCTTCCTAATTCTGTTGAAAAGTCATTGATCCGAAACATTAACATTCTCCTTCCATATGTTGCTTGACCCACTGAATATTTTCAGCATTTTCTGTTTTTACTGAATACTGTCATTGTTAATGCTCCGCCCAAATGTGATCTCTACCAAACAGTTCTAATTTTTTTTTTCCTGACAGCTGGTCTATTTCTTTCTCATTTCTTTTCCATTTTACCGACTTCAATGTTCCCTTCCTCAAAATGAGATTTTTCTATTCTGTTTCTTTTTGTCTTACTTATATCTTGTTCAATTAATATTTCAAATTTTACATATGATAGCTATTACCTAGATATTCCCCGATGATTAGTTTGCTTATCAGCTCTGATTCATTTCTCATTACTGAATCCAGGAGCATTAAGGACTGGGATCTCACTCATCAAATAAAGCACAATAGCAAAAAGTAAAAGGCAACTTTGTCATGTTCACTAATATTGAATGACAAGCTATATCAAAATTGTCACAAATTTCTCAAGACTGATTCAAATGCCCTCCCACACATTTTCTACAGTATATGACTTGAAATGTAATTACAACTGGACTACATTTCATATCTTCAACACAATGAGACAATTAACTTTGAAGTGAAGGCAATTTTAGCCTATTTGTGATTAAAGAGACTACATGATATTATGAAGATCCTATACCATGTTAAATCAAACAAGTATCACATCTTTTATCTATCTGCTTATAAATATCAGTAAAATGCTTGACCATTCTTCATCTTGACAGGGCGGCACAGTGGCACACTGATTAGCACTGATGCCTCACAGCGCCAGGGATCCGGGTTTGATTCCAGCCTTAGGTGACTGTGTGGAGTTCGTCTGTTCTCCCTGCGTCTGCGTGGGTTTCCACCGGGTGCTCCAGTTACCTCCCACAGTCCAAGGGTGTGCAGGTTAGGTGGAGTGGCCATGGCAATGGCAGAGTGGGGGGCGGGTAATGCAGTGCAGTGTCAGTGCCAGTGCAGACGCAATGGACTGAATGGCTTCCATCTGCATTGTAGGGATGCTAAGAATAGGTGCTGAACATCTCTTTAAGCACAGAATTAACATGTGTGTTGCATTAAAATTCTACATATTACATAGCAAAAGAATAACCTGCAATTTCCTCTTTATGATGCCTTAGACAGTAAGACCGAAAAAAGTATAAAGAGATCTGTTGTGTCAACTATCCGTCCCATTGTGCTGAACCAAGACTTTCTAAATTAGCAAATGGGGCAGAGAACTTGAGTAAGATAGATTGAATAGAATTATTTAAGTAGATGTAAAGGTTTGAAGAACAGCAAAGATGTTCTCTCTAGCGTCCTGGACAATCTTTATCTCTGAACTAACATCACGAAAACAGGATGATCTCATCATTACTTTATTGCTGTTTGTGGAACTTTGCTGTGTGCAAACTGGCTGTCACATTTGATGTCTCATAACTGTAATTACACTTCACAAGTATTTCTTCAGCTTTAAAGCACTTGGGGCCATACTGAGGTTGTGAAAGAAACTGAATATATACAAGCTTTTCTTTCCTTCTATTATTTTGTCTTCCAGTTGCTTTTGAGCTATATATAAACTACTGTATGTTCAGCATGGAAACGGAATAACCTGAAGCAACAACGAAACAAATACGAATGTTGGGTTGTAAATAGAGTGTTCTTGTAATTTAAAAGCAATTTGAAAAATAAGCTTTGATGCAGAAGTCCAACAACTGCTGGAGAGTTATGGTAATCTATTATGTGAATCCTGGTAGAACTGAGGCAGCCTCCAAGTGCATGCAACAGTGCTTCCATCTGGAATGGTTCGCATCTACTGATCCAGGCAAACTGCTGAAACAGACAGAAATCTCTGCTCATTATTTCAGCAGAATTGTTTCTGATGCAGTCTTCACAGATATGAACATCAACTGAAGGGGCTGTTAATTTTAGAAGAGAGCTGAAGTGAATAACCAATTTGCAGCTGAAAGACAATGTCTCTCAAGAATCTCTTGCTTATGTGGAGCAAGCAGCAGGCCAATAGTCATTGTAGTAGGTTTGGTGCTATCCTAAGGCCAGTTGAAGGAATGGGCACAGTAAAACACACCACACACTCACACACACACACACACACACATTTACTTCAGATTTCATGTCCCTCATATCATGCAGCAGTACTGTTCATAGGTGAATCCCAGCTCCCCATGTTTTCACAAGCGTATTTACTAGTCTTAATGTCTATGAATGACATTCAGCAACACACCTCAGGAAATTTCTGAACTTTGTTAAGATATTGCAATTACTCTTATGTTCCCAATTCTTGACGAATGATAGATCATGAATTAAAGCCACATTTTAATTTAAAAATATATGGCAAATTAATTAAATGAACAAAGAACAATAGTATTACACTCACAGATTTTAAAACATATAAAATAGCACCTATACAAGTTATGATAGGCCACAAATCCAAATTCTATCCTGGATTTCTATAAACAATTTAATATTCAAGGCAAGGTATAAACACTGTATCTTTTTACATTTTTGTATTTTTGATTGTGGTCTGAAATGGGAAAAGGACTGTTTTAAAAACTAAGGATTGTGGAAAGAATTACTGTACTTTTTAGAAGCAAGTTACCTGACATCCATTGTAAGTGCTGTTTACATTGCTTTTGTTCAAGCAGTATTAGAGATAAGCTGGAGCCAGAGGATGTGTATGAAAGAGATTTGGCCAACAATAAGCAGCTGATTGGTCTGGGGATAGGTGCCCAGTTGTCAACAACAGAGGCCTTCTGCGTGCTAAAAACGATGCGATTGGCTCAGAGGCAAATGGACTGCTTATGGGTGGAATGTGTGGTCAGATCTCCAAAAAGGAAATAACTGTCTTTTGCTTTGCAGTACAAAAAAAATCTCAATCCTGAAGAAAGCCAGTTTATCTTCCTTCATCAGTTGCCAAAGCTACGGCACTTCACCAATAAGTCTGAGACTTGAAGCGTGAATCGGTCACCATGTGCCTCCTGCAAGTAAGTGAAAATACCTGGAGAAGGAAGATAAAGGAGCAGAAACAAACAAAAGGATCATCTTAGCAAACCCTGTGGACTGGGACCATTGGACTGCCTTTCCTGTTTTTCCCTCTGCCCACATCAGCAATTTTTTTTGTATGTGTGTGTAGGGGTGTGTTTTAAAGAGATTATCATTTTAACTAGTACAGTCATATGTTAACAGCTCATAATTATTTACCTGTAGCTAGTATCAATTTATTTGTCATAAATAGTAATTCTTGATAAGTATAGAACCTTGTCTGTGTTTTCTGTTACCTGGATCTAAAAGACAGGTAACCTGGGAAGTTTTGTGTACTTTTGTAAAACCTTTAACTTATGTGACAACTCCAGAAATAATGGGGTTTGATTTCCATGTTAACCCAGTGAGGCATGACAAAGATAATTACAGATGATAAAGATCAACCGGTTAATCTTGAGTCATTCATTCCAAGTGATCTGAAAACTGCCCCAGCATTCAACTGGTCTTGAAGAAGTTCATGCAGCTTGCCCTAACCCACCTTCTCTGTCCTTGAATCAATTCTATGTGTTGATAATGCTTTGTGTGGAAAAATATTCTGATATAGGTTCTAAATTTGCTCTTTACTAGTTTAAACTTAACTGGTTGGAGGAAAAGAGCAATGAATCCAAATTATCTTCCCAAATTGACATTTTGCGATGGCTTTTAAAATCTTCTTTTCTGAAATATTATCTCTCACGATGTCTTATTTGAAGCCTGTAAATCCCAAGACCGAAAAATGTAATGATGTCACACCCATTGCCTGCCATATTGTTTATAGCGGAAGTATAACTGTCCAGAACACTTGAAAAAGGCATTGGGTTTAAATATACAATTAGGAAGCCTAGTCCCATTTCAGATACCCTGAAAGCAGCCTTTGATAAATAAAAGGATAGCCAAGTCTGCATGTGCTTCGTCAGTAGTCTTAAAAGGAACTTAAAGATGGTGAGAATGCTCCTTCCAGTTCCACTGATATCTCCAAGGCTCCCCTCTATCAGCTCCTTTCTAATTGCCTCACCTAAAACCTGAGAACATCTACCTGAGAATCACTGTCTGAAATCTACTGCATTCTTTACAGGCAGCTTGCCAGTCTAATTTAAATGAGACCCAGGATTGAGTCTGTCTTGTGCCTTTACCCGTTCTGGCACAGAAATCATTCTCCATTTTGGGTTGCATTAGCAGGTAGATCTTGTACAATTGCAAGCCTTGAACTTTTCCAGTCTTTCTTGTATTTGAAATCTAATACAGGTAACTAGCTTTGTGTTTCTGCTTAGTATTACCTCCAACACTTGAATATGTATTGTGTTTCAGTGACCAGCACTGAACACAACATACAGGGTTTGCCTAGAGGTGTAGGCACCATTTGGAGTTCTAGGACCCAGAGCACTAAACAGTGACCGGATCGGTGATAGAACTGGACATTGTAGTAAAAGGAGCACATAAATGGATGATATAAATACATAAATAAACTTCATCTAACTTGTAGTTCTGAGAAAGTAGCTTAACATTTTGTGTTGTACATATACAACATTAAGTCAAATAGAACCCCACATCTTTTCACCTTCTACATTATACTCGTCTTGCAACACAAAGAAGCTGATTGAACACTACCCAGTGATCTACAAAGACCTGATTAATTCAGTTTCACTATGAGGATAGTCATGGACTATTTTGACTTCTGATATAAGGTATGTCGTGGCATCAGTGTTTTTTAGTATATTCTTTGCTGTTGTACTTTCTGGAATATTTGATGGAACATTCATCCAATTGAAAATAAATGGCAATCTTTTCAACCTGAGATGACTGAGGTTTTAAACTAAGGTATCAAAGGTGATGATGTGAATTGTTGTTTACTGAAGACTATACCCTTTTTACACTGTGAGCCTGACCTTGCAAACAATAAGAACAAGGGACAAGAGTAGCCCACTTGGCCCTTCGATTGCCCCGTTTATTCCAGATATTAGTAAACCTTCTCTCAACTGCTTCCCATACATTAACATCCTTCCATAAGTACAGTGACCAGTACTGTACACAGTACACTAGATGTGATCTCACCAATGTCCTGTATAACTGAAGCATAACCCCATAGGCTTGCATTCAATTCCTCTCATGTTAAAACATAACTTTCTATTTATTAGCTTTCCTGATAAGTTGCTGTATCTGCACACTAACCTTCTCCAGTTCATGCACTAGGGGACACCCAGATCTCTCTGCATCTCAGAGCTCTGCAATCTCTCACCATTTAGACTATATGCTTTTTTTATTCTTTCTGCCAAAATGAACAATTGCACACTTTCCCACATTGTGGGGAATCTATTTGCCAGATCTTTGCCCACTCACTTAAATTATCTATATCCCTTTGTAAGTTACTTACGTCTCCTTCACAACTCACATTTTTACCTATTTTTAAGTTATCAGCAAATTTACCTAGTATACTCTTGGTCCCTACATTCAAATCATTTCTACAAATTGTAAACAGTTGTGGCTCCAGCACTGACCGTAGTGGCACACCATTCATGACACCCTGTTTGCCTGAAAATGATCCATTTATTCCTACTTTCTACTTCCTATTAGCCAGCCAATCTTCTATCCATGTCAAATACTATCCCTTACAACATTAGCTTTCTTTTCTGCAATAATCTTTAATCTGGCACTTTAACAAATGCCTTCTGGAAATCTAAGTCAATACATCCACTAGTTCCACAAACTACTTCTTCAAAGAACACCAATAAATTAGTTAAACATGATTCCCATTTGACAATACCATGTTGGTTTTGCCTAATGATTACCTCGAACCTATCCAAGTTCCCTGTTAAAACAAACTTTTGTAACAGCTTCTAACATTTTCCTATGACAGGCCTTCAAAGAATCATGTGCAGTTTTCAAAAAACACTGACCACCAGGGGTTATCAGCTTAATGAAGACAGTGATGGTCGACAAACACGGCCAATTTTTGACTCTGTGCTATCCACAATGACAATCAATTACATAGTCCTTGAGGGAATATGTAACTTCATCTAATACAGAAGCACATGCTCCAGAAATGTCTGCATTGATGACGACGTGGCAAACAGCAAGCTCAGTATTTCACCGAAGAGATGATAGAGGAAACAAGACACAAAAACTTTGAAAAAAACTTGTGTACAAACCTATAGTAACATCCTGCTCTCCCAGATGGCCCGGACGTGGACTATGTACTCAGATATTTTAAACTGTTGGACAGATTCCATGAGATGCATTTGGAACATCATGGGCATTATATGTGAGAACAAAGTGTCTAACACAGATGTACTTCAAACAGCAAAAATGTTTGAAATTGAAGAATAATTGGAGGCCAGTTCTGATACAGTGAACAGGTAGTATTTATGACAACTTAAACTTGAACATCACCTGGACTTCTTGGATGCAAACCTCAAGAAATGTTGCATGTCCACCACAGACTGAAAGAATAATGTGCAAGATTAATGGTATAGTGGGCAGTGAAGAAGGTTATCTAAGATTACAAAGAGATCTCGATCAATTGGACCAATGGGCTGAGGAGTGGCAGATGGAGTTTAATTTGGATAAATGTGAGGTGTTGCATTTTGGTGACAAAAAAATGGTCAGGACTTATATAGTTAATGGTAGGGCCCTGGTAGTGTTGTCGAATAGAGACATGTAGGGGTTCAGGTATGTAGTTCTTTGAAAGTTGCATCATAGGTAGACAGGGTGCTTAAGAAGGCATTTAGCATGTTTGCTTTCATTGCTCAGATCACTGAACATAGCTGTTGGGATGTCATGCTGCGGTTGTACAGGATGTCGATAAAGCCACTTCTGGAGTACTGTGTACAGTTCTGGTCACCCTGCTACAGGAAGGATATTATTAAATTGGAGATGGTTCAGAAATGATTTACAAGAATGTTGCCATGACTGGAGGGTTTGACTTATAAGGAGAGACTGGGACTTTATTTCACTGGAGTGTAGGAAGTTGAGTGGTGACCATTTAGAGATCTATAAAATCATGAGAGGCATAGATAAGATGAATAGCAAATATCTTCTCCCTAGGGTTGGGGAGGTCAAAACTGGATGATGTATTTTTAAGGTGAGAGAGGCAAGATTTAAAAGGGACCTGAGGGGTAACTTTTCCATACAGAGGGTGGTGCGTTTTTGAAATGAACTGTCAGAGGAAGTGGCTGATGTCAATACGGTTACAGCATTTAAATGGCATTTGGACAGGTACAGACTAGGAAATGTTTAGAGGGATAATGAGCCAAATGCAGGAAAATGGGACTAGTTTCATCTGGGAAACTTGGTTGGCCTGGACGAGCAGTCTGTTTCCGTGATGTATGAGTCTATGACTGTAACTGGGCAGCGATCTAACATGGTAGTATTTTCTTTAAACAAGAAAGCCATGAAGCAAAGGGTAAAAGATGAGGTAAACTGAGTAGTCCCACAATCAGACAATTCATCCTTGCCCGCACTGTTGAAGACCATGGTTCAGTCAAGAAACTGCAGAAGGATATGTCAGGAGCAGCACCAGGCATATCTAAAATGAAGCGTCAACCTGATGAATCTACAATGTAGAATTACTTATATGTCAAACAGCAGAGGCAACATTTGATGGACAGCTAAGTGGTCCCAAAACTAATGGATCAGAGTTAGGTTCTGTAGTCCTGCCACATTCAGTCATGAATGGTTCCCCACGGTAGGCTATTGCAGAAAATTCGGAGGCATGGGATTGAGGGTGATTTAGCAGTTTGGATCAGAAATTGGCTAGCTGGAAGAAGACAGAGAGTGATGGTTGATGGGAAATGTTCATCCTGGAGTTCAGTTACTAGTGGTGTACCGCAATGATCTGTTTTGGGGCCGCTGCTGTTTGTCATTTTTATAAATGACCTGGATGAGGGCGTAGAAGAATGGGTTAGTAAATTTGCGGGTGACACTAAATTCAGTGGAGTTGTGGATAGTGCGGAAGGATGTTGCAGGTTACAGAGGCACATAGATAAGCTGCAGAGCTGGGCTGAGAGGTGGCAAATGGAGTTTAATGCGGAAAAGTGTGAGGTGATTCACTTTGGAAGGAGTAACAGGAATACAGAGTACTGGGCTAATGGCAAGATTCTTGGTAGTGTGGACGAGCAGAGAGATCTCGGTGTCCATGTGCACAGATCTCTGAAAGTTGCCACCCAGGTTGATAGGGTTGTTAAGAAGGCGTACGGTGTGTTATTGGTAGAGGGATTGAGTTTCGGAGCCGTGAGGTTGCAGCTGTACAAAACTCTGGTGTGGCCGCACTTGGAGTATTGCGTACAGTTCTGGTCACCGCATTATAGGAAGGATGTGGAAGCATTGGAAAGGGTCCAGAGAAGATTTACCAGGATGTTGCCTGGTATGGAGGGAAGGTCTTATGAGGAAAGGCTGAGGGACTTGAGGCTGTTTTCGTTCGAGAGAAGAAGGTTAAGAGGTGACTCAATAGAGACATACAAGATGATCAGAGGATTGGATAGGGTGGACAGTGAGAGCCTTTTTCCTCGGATGGTGACGGCTAGCACGAGGGGACATAGCTTTAACTTGAGGGGTGATAGATATAGGACAGATGTCAGAGGTAGATTCTTTACTCAGAGAGTAGTAAGGGCATGGAATGCCTTGCCTGCAGCAGTTGTAGACTCGCCAACTTTAAGGGCATTTAAATGGTCGTTGGATAAACATATGGATGATAATGCAATAGTGTAGGTTAGATGGGCTTCAGATTGGTTTCACAGGTCGGTGCAACATCGAGGGCCGAAGGGCCTGTACTGCGCTGTAATGTTCTATGTTCTATGTTCTTAACTACCGAAAACTAACAGGGGGAGGAGGAGGCTCCACAAATATCCCCATCCTTGATAATGGGCTAGCCCGGTACATCATTGCAAAAGACAAGGCTGAAGCATTTGCATCAATGTTCAGCCAGAAGTGCCACAGGGATGATCCATCTCACCTCCTCCAAAGGTTCCTTGTGGGATTGAATTATTTTTCAACAATTAATAATTTTGACTTGATTAAGCAAATCAGGGATTATATTATATTCTGTTTGGTTATGCACAGTTGTAAAAACAAGAGAATAGTGACATGGTCAGGGCAAAAATACTGAGTCTTGCCTCCAAAATGGCTGATGATATCATTATTGGATCACATAATCAGGCTCTTAAAGTGACAGTCCAATACACAGTCTACACACAAATACATATTACTTCCCCTTACATCAGAGGTTCCTGCAATGAAAACATTTACAATAATAAATACAATAGATAGTAGGTAAGATGTTCCAGAGGACTTTGATCCCTGTGTGGCTGTCAGCGCACCTCCGGCATCAGTTTATATTCTGGTTGGCTTTTCTAACCATTCCCTTTTCTCTAATGGCTGTTCTATTTCGCATTCCTTTCTCTTTAGTTTTTATTTCATGTAATTCTTGGGAAATTAGCTTACCACGTAATTTACAATGACAGTGACTCTGATTTTAGGATTCTGTCTTTCACGTGCAAAATCTCCCTGACTCCTTTGTACGGACTTGATGGACGATCATTTTTTTTCATCTTTTAACTACTTCACCAAAGAACCAGGCTTACAAGTTTCTCAGCTCAGTAGAATCTCTTTGCCTACTATTGCCATCACTTCCTCAGCTGCTTTCTGATTTCTGTTGGTTCTTCTCTCACCAATGAGGTATTTGAGCTGAGATTTCACACATGGAAAATTACTGCTCCAGCATCTGAAAAGTGTAATCTCCTTAAGAATGTATTTTGAGCCAATATTAAATGCATCAAATTGTTTATTGCCTTCCACTAACCTTCCACAACCCAGTTACAGCCCAATAATATTCATTAATGCTTTCATGAGAAAGTATGCATTCAAAAGATCCATTTTTGCCTGCTTTAATCTTCCTGCTGTTTAGTTGTTTTGTGATTCCATTATTTAGATCTTGCATAGTGACCTTAGCAATTGCTCTGTCAGTGCCTATACCACAGTGTACAAAGACACTGGCTTCTCTTTCACTTTAAGGGAAGCTGTGGTCTGTTGATTTCCTGAATCAATTCTCCTACATTTTCAACACCAGTTTGCTTGCGTTATGTCTCATGAAGGACTAGGAGCCGCAACGTTTAAAACTACAAAAGCCTTTAATAAGGAGGTGTTCACTCTGCAAGGCAGCAAGCTCGGAGTTGTTTCCTCCAAAATGACTGATAATGCTGCCTTAACTTCACATGATCAGAGTCCTAAAGGTGAAAGTCCAAAATACTTATACAAATACATAACACTCACCAACATCTCACAACATACTGCATGGGCAATTCAGCCTGCAAACCCTATCCACAGACATTGGCATTGGACATGCACCAGCCTTACCATGGCATATTTTTGACTCATTTACAATACAGTCCTCCACTTGAATATTGCACTTTAAAGCACACTGGCACTATTCATGCAATGCTGCAGCCAGGCCACTCTGCATGTAGGGACAGGCACCCATCTCACGCATCACAGCAGGGTGTATCTCAGGGCTCATCACTTGCTTTCTTAGAGCTCATTCACTTTGGCATCCCTGCCTTGCCTTTTTGCACTTCACCACTTTATTCAGAATTTACAGGTTTACGGTATTTCTGTCTTGTCTTGCCTTTCAGCACAGACACAAAATCAGGCAGCTTGTCAAGTCTGACTGCAATAATCAGTCAAGGGGTGGACATGTTGCTGTATGGCACCATGCTATGTCAATATCACCCCTACAACATGGCCAGCAGCTTACATCGTAAACATACTGCATGTGCTTCAACTAAATGGCCACATCAATATAGAGAAAACTCTGGTCAATGAGGATATCCCGGACAAGGGGTTTGGACATGGTCAGTCAGTGGTTCCATAGGGCTGTTGGCTGGGGAGTGAGCTATGGTCAGTCCTGCAAATCCAGTGCGACCAATCCAGGGATTAATGGTAAGTCACTCAGGGAGCTGCACTGAGATCAGTCAGGGGTCTGATCAATCATTAATCATAGCTGTCCTGACAAATCGATCGGCGAGGCGGTGAGCTATGGTCAGTCCTGGGGGTCTGGTCACTGAATGCCAAGGCAGGTTATCAGGGGCCATAACTATGATGGGCAAGCCAATTTATAGACGGAAGGCAGCATGCTGGGATGTAGAGTGGACAATAACTGCTACTCAATATTTGAAAGTGGGAGATGGCAGTGCAAGCTTGAAGGCTGAGAAATTGAAGGTAATGTTGAGAGATGATTTCAATGAATGAGTTGGGTGGGAATGTGTGGAAGCTGAGACTGATGGAGTCAACAGAAAGTGAAATGTTTGGAGCTCCCCTAGATTGATAAAGAGTTGGTTTGTCATGTGACTGCCTTCTCTAATGGACCAGTCATTCATACATGAAGTCTAGGAATTTTCAAGTGATTAGGTTTGATGCTTGGTCTTATAGAGCTTGACGTATTGACGTTGTCTTATTCAAACAGGATGTATGGCTCATTCCCATCCTTCTAAGGTAATTTTCTTTGTTGGGTCACTTTAGTTTGTGTTTTGCCAGTTTATTTTTAAGAAATTCAATTCAGATTTCTAGCCAGGGAATTAAAAATAAATTATTTGTCATGAAACACGCAAAGCCTGATGCATAAGGCACTTGAGATGGTAAGATTCAACAGTTCTCTGCACTGGACCTTTCCCAACTCAAAGGAGAATAGACATTTTCAGCCTTGAGGATGCTCCACCAGGGATTAGTATTACAGTATTGCTGTCTATAGAGGAGACATTTTCTAAATTTGCACTCAACACAAAAACAAGGTGAATGTGATGAAAGGTTATGACCTGAAACATTAACTCTGCTTCTCTCGTCACAGAAAATGTGTAGATAAGGTAGAACTGGTACAGTCCAATGTTATATATATGCAGAATTAGTATGAAAGGTACAACTACAGATTACTGATCTATATATTTCATGACAATAGTGTTAAGATTTAGAAAAAAAAAGCCATCTTTTCATAATGATGCTTCATTTTGTTTCTCAAGGGGGTAGGTGTTGCGATGTTGGGTGGAAAACCTACGAATTGAAAGGCAGGAGGTTCGAATTTGTTGGTAAAGATGATAGTGGGGAAAAAGCAGTCTGTGGTCCCTTTAAAAAATAGTGCATTGTCTTTGCCAGAAAATAGCATGTACTGTACAGAGATCCTCAAAAAGTGAAACTAGTATATCAAAAGGCTTATAGGTGTCAGGCAAAACAGCGGTCTTGTTTTGATGTTTTGACAACAAGTTTGAATTTGGCCAATTAATTTAAATCAAGCACTCAGTGATTCAAAACCAATTGAATTTAAACACTGATGGTGTTGACAACCTGAAACCAATCATATTATAAGAATTTGATATGTCATAGGGGAGAAATAAGAAAGGCTTTTTGTTTGAAGACTGGGGGACAGCCAAACTTCAGCTGTAGCAAAAGCAAGTCTGTCATCTGACAGACAAACCTGGCTTTCACACAAAACCATTAAGCTCTTTGAAAAGACTCACCAAAATACCACTGCAGTTTTAGCTCAAAGTCTTCGCAACGAATTACAGGAAAAAACATTCCTGACAGCAGAATCATCAGAAGAAAGCGTTTGTGGCATAACGGAGAAGCAGAGTGTTTCAGAAGACACAGTTTGTGTGAATTTGGAGAGATGAAGTTTTAATTTATTTTTCCTATTAATTGGGTTTATATTTACGGGTCTTGTGTTTCGTTGAACAGTGTTCCAGTAGAATTTAGTTCAGTTAGACAATAGTTAGTACTTAAGGGGAAACGGTTTGGTTTGTTAGTATCTCTTTTAATTTGTTCATTGTTAGGATTAAATAAATAGATGGTTACTTATTAGTTATAAAGTGGAGATCAGGGATTTTCTTTCCTTTAACCAATCTTTCAACAGATTACGAAGAGCGCGGTGAGTTTCTATGGGCTATTTAATTATTAGAAGAGAACCTCTATTTCCGTCGTAACAGATTGGGGCTTGTATGTTGATTTAATTATTGGAGGGGTTCAACTTTCACCACCTCCCTAACAGATGCTGCAAGTTCCTTTAAATATTCCAAGCATTTTCTTCCTTTATTTCAGATTTCCAGTGTCTGTAGTATTTAGCTTTGTGCTTTTCTGTTAGGGTGGTGATGGAATCAGGATTAATAGTTACTTTCAATAAGGCATTCCTTCTAAATGGTTCTATTTTAAATATATATGGAGAAAGCAGAAGAAGAACTCTTTCAGGTGTGCTGGCAGGGGTCAAATGATTCCCTGTAAATTCAATAATTCTAAGAATGGAGAGAATATGAACTCTAAAATGAAATAAAATGGATGCATAGAAACAGACCCTTGATTGCTACTACCTATTATGTTAAGGCTTTAACTAGTTTCATTGCTCAAATATTAACATTTATTTTAGTGTCACAGCATGAGCTGAATATTATGTCTGCACATGGAGACTGGAATGTCCCTGGACCAGCTGTCATTTCATGGAGCTTGCATGTCTATATACCATAGTGTTCCCAAAGCAATACTATTTGGTTTAAAAATTGTTCCAAGAATATTCATTTTTTGGCCTTTTAGGGCGTAAATGGCAATTAATGCATCGTCTTCACTTGCTACGTAAATGAGGTCTGAGTTGACAATTATTCCAAGTTTCAATATGACAATCTATTTCTGGCATGCTGACATGGTTTTAACAAGTTGTTATTATTAAAACAAAGAGAAATCACTAGTCATTAGATGAATGCAGGCATAATTTTCCAATCTAGTTAATAAGGTTTTATAATTGAATTTTTAATGAAGATAACAATTAATTTACCCTTGGAAATGCAAAATCTTCATAAAGTCACTACCATAAACTATTTCCTGCCGCAAATGATTCTACTCGAAACAACATAAAAACCAGTTTCCAGCACTCCTGAAGAAATCTTGGCAATATACTGCATGTTAATCCACACTGAGGTTATTAAATCACTGTACTGCTACAATGGAAAGTGATAGCAGAGTGACATCCACAGGAATATATTTGGAAAACTAGTGAATTGGGCTTGGCAATTTGATTCTGAATTGTCTAAGCTCAATACAGAAAGTTCAGAAGAGAAGTGAAAAAGCAAATATAAGAAGCAAGAGAAGGGATTATGGATAGAAAACTAGCAACTCATGTGAAAGGAAATCCCAAAGTCTTCTATAAGCACTTCATTAGTGAAAGGGTGGTAAAAGGAGGACCAAAAGGAGGATTTATGCTTAGGCATAAGAGGCATGAGAGGGTTGATGAGGGGAAGGTTGTTGATGTGGTATACACAGACTTCCAAAAGGTGTTCAATACAGTGCCACACAACAGACTTGTGAGGAAAGCTACAGGTTGTGGAATAAAAGCAACAATAGCAGCGTGGATATAAAATTGGCGAAGGGATTGGAAACAAAGAATAATGGTTTTGAAGAATAATAATTAATGAGTATTTTTCAAGCTGGAAGCAGATTTGCAGTGGGGTTTGCAGGGATCAGTTTTGGATTTGTGAACAATATTTTCCTTATATATATATATATATACACAGACGATCTACATCTTTGTGTAAAGGAACAATTTCAAAGTCTGTGAACAACACAAAAACATGGAGAACTTTGAGGACAGTGTAGAACTTCAAAATGTCAGTGACATATTGGTGAAGTAGGTGGATAGGTGTTGGATGAGGCTCAATGCAGAGATGTGTAAGGTAATACATTTTGGTACAGAACATGGAAACACAGTGTAAAATTCTAAAGGGTGTGCGGGAGCAAAGAGAGCTGGGTGTATTTTCACATGAATCGTGAAATGTGGTAACACAGGTAGTGACAACTGTTAATGAAGTAAACAGCATTCTAAGCTTCATAAATAAGGAGATAGAGTACAACTGAAAGGAAGTTATGATGAACTTACACAAGACACTGATTTGATCTCAAGTGAAGTACTGTATACAATTCTGGTTGTCACACTATAGGAAAAATGTGAATGCATCAGAAAGTGTACAAAAGGGGTTTATGAAAATGGTCTAGGAATGAAACACTTCAGCTATTAGGAAAGAATGAAGAAGTTGGGACTGTTTTCCTTGGAGAGGATAAAACTAAGTAAAGTTTTGATAGGAGCTTTCAAAATCATGAGGAATCTGGAATGAATCGAGAGAAACTGTCCTCATTTGTGAATGGGTTGAAAAATCAGCCAGCAGTTTTAAACTGTTTTGCAATAGAAACATATGGTAGATGAGGAAAAAGAAACTTTTTTATATAGCAAATAGTTAGGGCTTGGAATGCACTGCCTGGAAGTGTGGTGGTGTTAAGTTCAATTGAGATATTCATGAGGGCATTAGATGATTATTTAAATTGAAATAATGTGCAGGGTTATGGTGAAAAGGCAGGACATTAGCACCAGACAAAGATGCTCAGTGTGTCAGTGCAGACACAATGGGCCGAATACTTCTTCCTGCAGAGTAACAATTGTGTGATTCTGTTTCTGGTTCATATTGAAAGAGGCCAGGAAGTAGATGACAGTATTGTCCCAAATCTTTTGAAGCTGGGGCTGGAGATTTTACAGTTTCTGGCCCAGGTCTAATCTTCATCTAATTCTGAGAGAATTAGCCACCTGTTGTGCTGCTTGATATTTTTTGTATTGTGGTGATATGGATAAAAAATACTATTCTACTATAGTATTGATTGTAACCACTTAACTGTTAATTTCAAACAAACTCATGTTATTTGTAGCACAGTCTGATTGAATGTTTACAGTGACATTTTCCAAAGATTTGGAAATCACAATGATTGATGCAACATCTACAAAACCAGCAGTATTCCGTGGCCCGTGCTGGCATTTCCTGCAGCCAGTCACTGATCCTCCCACTTCCTAATTGCTGCTTTGCTCCCACTCTTTGTCTCCCTCCTGCTAACTGACCCTCCTTTGTTTGCCACTTCTCTCCCACATAAACTCTCACTCCGTTTCATTCCTTCACTTGCCCTCTCCCTCTTGCATCTCTTCCCTGAAGGGTGAGGATTTGGAAGAAGGAAGCAGTGAGCAACAGGGTTGGTCAGTGAAGGAAGCAGCAAGTGGGAGGGGCAGTGAGTTGGCTATAAGTAGAAAACGTTAGCAAATTATTAAGAGTTAGAAAGTTATTAAACACATTGGTAACTGTGCACATGGTATACTGTGTACAGTTGTCACTAAAATTTTTCTTTTATAATTTTTTATGCATTTTCCATGTTAAGATTCCACTTTGAAAAAGTAATTCTTAATGTTTCCGTAAGTATTTTCTAAATTCTATTCGCAGCCTGATTAAAATACAATATTCCAAATTTGTCTTACTATTTTGCTAGCAAGTTTCATTGAACCAAAGAAACGACAGAGAGATATCATGTCAACCCAAGAACATAACATTCATAACATTTAAATTATGTTATCATAAGAATAGCACTGAACTGACAATTATCCCTATCGATTTGGTTCAAGTCAGTCAGCTGTCTGCTTACCAACCTGTGGGTTCATTTCTGTCACAAAGAGCAGTACCGCCTTTTTGTTAATCTACTTCACAACTGTATGCACAGTTTCAAATTCCTTTTCACATTGGGTTCCAAAATAAACAATTCTACCAGCACTTTAAAGATTTCCACATATGCATAAAATTGTATCACACATGAAAGCAATTTTCAGTGAGGAAATACATTACAAATAGAATAGTGAGTATGCCACAGTATGAATGCTTTACATAATCTGCAGTAAATGAAGCTAGAGCATATTTTTTGTTTTCAGATTAAACAAAAGGCAAATGCTATCAATTACAACCATTGTAATTTTTTGAACCAACAACTTAATTTAATTGAAATTCTGTTCTAGCAGTTAACAAAGAGTTATCAGGTGCACCTTGTCACTCGGTGGGTCGTGCATACTTTTACTCCATGCTTGAATTCATTAGGGTTTCTAACAATACACTGTTGTATTTACCTGCCTTCCCTTTGAACTTCCAAAAGCTGTGCAATTAATAAAAACCTGTTACAAATTACAGCCAACGAGGTCAATGAGGATACAGTGACTCCTGGATGCTGCAAAAGATTAAGGTAGGCATCCTGTAACAGTAATCAAATACTAGCTCTCATAAATCCTAAGACTGTAAGTGAAATGGATTCTAGCAAAGACATTCTGATTCACAAAAATCAATATACAGCACAGCTTGGGGAAATCTTTATTACCAGTGTGTTGTCGTTCCCCCCTGTTTATTTAACAGAAGGGACTGATACTATGTACAGGTTGACTTTTACAGCTTGTGCTATATTGTGTTGACATCAACTTTATTAAAATTACATTAGCTTTAAAGTTATTCTGGTTTCTAACAGACACAGATTCATTAAAGAACCTCCTCATAAGTCATGAGTCTTTATTCAGATTTACAGTCCCTTTCTTTAAGCTTTAAATTAACTAGACTGTCAATAGCTTTGAACAAACTTAGCAGCCTTATCAGTATATCTCTGTGCATTTTAACCATTTACTTTTAGCTAGTTCTTCACTAATGTATTTTGTGGCATAGATCAGAGACAGGGACAGAGACAATCTGCTGTTTTCTTTGATCTGTTTTCATAAATTGCTGCAAAAATAAATCTCCAGTTTTATTTTTCAAATTAACATGTCAGAAGCTGGATTTATCACTGCACTATTAGCATTTCTAAATTAATTCATGGGATGTGGGTACCTTTGGCTGGGTCAGCATTTATTGCCTTAAATACCTGTCTTTGAGAATGTGGTGGAGAGCTGCCTTTCTTACCTTTGATCTTGTAATGCAAAAATCGGAGGTTTAAACCCTGTCTGCGCCTGAGGATAAAAATTTGATCCTTGAACTGCTGTCATTCATTTGTTCTAGGGAACGGCATAAGTTTATCCACTTTCCTTGTCTGTCTTGACAGAAGTGTTTGTGGGTTTCGAATGTGCCACCTAAGGAACTGTGGGGAGCTTCTGCAGTGCATCTTGTAGAAAATACACACTGCTGCTACTGAATGATGATGGTGGAGAGAGTGAATATTTGTGCATGTGACACCAATCAAGCCGGCTGCTTTGACCTGGATGGTATCAAGCTTCTTCAGTGTTGTTGGAGCTGCCCCCATCAGGCAAGTAGGGAGTATTCCATCGCACTCCTGACTTGTGCCTTGTAGATGGTGGTCAGGCTTTGAGGAGGAGGTGGTGAGTTACTTACTGCAGGATTCCAAGCCTCTGACCTGCTCTTGCAGTACTTATGGCTAGTCCAGGTCAGTTTCTAATCAATGGTAACCTCTAGTGTGCTGATAGTGAGAGATTTGGTGATGGTAGTGCCACTGAGTTTCAAGGAGAAATGGTGAGATTCTTTTTTGGAGATGGTCACTGCTTGGCGCAAATATTACATGCCACTTGACAACTCAAACCTGGATACTTTCCAGACCTTGCTGCATTTGGGCATAGACTGCTTCATTATAGGTAGATATGTATATTAAAAATTACTCCTTTACATAAAGCCCCCAAATCCTCCAAAATCAATTTACCTCCACTTTCTAGCTGTCTTGTCACTTCATGCACATATAACTTGAGTGCACAAAAGACCAAGTCAAAAAGATTGGTAATACATTGATCCCAATTCTTTCACAAGCATTCAACTGCACAGCGAAAAGCAGCAAAGTTACTTTTGCCTTGATTCCCCACTCAGAAAATTCCAAATATTTTCCACCTTTTTTTGAGTAAATGATTCCTTACTGATGTTAATTGAAGTTGGGAATTTTCTCAATTCAGCTGCTGCCATTCAATGCTAACTTCATCAGAAGTGCTTTGGAAATTCTACTTTCTTGTGTAAAGCAGAAATAGCTTTAAGGAATTCTCACTTTATATTTTTTGGCCTCCGTTGACTAGTTAAATGCAATATAACAATACGGCTTTAATTCATCTACACCATTTTATTACAATGTACACTCTGAGCTTTCCCTTAATTCTCTTTTACGAAGATCTCAGCTAATGTTTCTACTGGACTAGACAGATCTCAGAGTGGGAAGCTACAAAGGCTACCCATCTTTAGCACTATACTATGTTAGAACCTAGTTTATGGGAGTACTACTCTTTCCCAAACACCCAGCACAGCATAACACCTTTTCATTGTTCAAGACCGAATGTGACCCACATCTCTGACCAACTTGGAAGTAAAACTCCAACCTATAACCAGGCCTCTAAGGGATCTCTGTGAAGCTCCCCGAAATTACTAACCATTAATCCCCTGACTGACTGCATTGGACCCTCAGGACTGACCATGGGCTACTCCAATGGAATAACACAGAAACCCTGACCCTGAATGTCCCAAGTGGCTGACCAACTATGTCCAAGTACCTGGACTGATATCAGATGATGCCCCTGACTTACTATATCAGGACCTCTGACTTACAACTTTCTGCCATAAATTGACTGAGGAACAATCTCCTTAGACTTTGAGGAATGGCCATTTGGTTGAAACCCATTAAGTCTGTTTGTCAGGGAAGCTGCTAAAACATGTTATAGATGTGACACTGATGTAACATTGTGTTGTACAGCATGTCCATCCCCTTTACTGATCATTGTTGCCAACCGTAACAAATCTGGTTTTGCGTTCTGCACTAAAAGGCAAGACAAGATGTAATATTACAAAATTCCATGGATGGAAGTTTCAGTGTTTCAGTGAATTGGAAAAATGCTAATATAACATCCTCATTCAAAAAGTGAGGTAGGCAGAAAATAAGAAAGTACAAACCAGCTAGTTTAACATGTTATTGGGAAATTATTAGAATCCATCATTAAGGAAGTAATAATAGGACTTTTGGAACATCAAAATGCAATCCAACAGAGTTAGCATCGTTTTATGAATGTAGATCATGTTTGACAAAGTTGCTAGAGTTCTTTGAAGATTTAACAGGCAATATGGATAATCAGAATCCTGTAAATGAAGTATATCTGGACTTCGAGAAGGCATTTAATAAGATGCTGCAATGCACATGGTAAGATCACACAGAGTCAAGAGTAGTTTATGATCTTGGACAGAGGATTGGCTAACCAACAGAAAGCAGAGTCAGGATAAATGGGTCTTTTTCTGTTTGGCAAGACATAACTAATGGGGTGCCAGAGGGTTTGGTCCTCGGGCCCAACAATTCACAATCTGTATTAATGACTCGGATGTCGAGACAGAAAGGCAGTCATATTTGTAGATGAGATTAAATTGGCTGGGAAAGTAACTTGCTGTGAAGAGCTAAGAAATTTACATATGGATACGGATAGGTTAATTAAATGGGCAAACTATGGCAGATGAAACTTAATGTAGATGAGTCTGCGGCTTTCCATTTTGGTCAGGGGAATACAAAGGCAACTTATGATTGAAATGGAAGGGAACTTCAGAGTGCTTCAGTGCAGAGGGATCTGGGTGTCCTCATGCATGAATCACAGAAAACTACTTTGCAGATACAGCAAGTAATACAGAAGGCAAATGGAATGTTGGCATTTATTGCTAAAGGAATTAAGTATAAAAGTAGGGAAGCGTTGTTGCAACTGCACAAGGTGTCAGTTAGACCGTACGCGGAATATTGCATACAACTTTTATCCCCTTGAGGAGTTGCATTGGTGGCAGTTCGGAGGAGGTTCACTGGATTGATTCCAGAGATGAAGGATTTATCGTATGAAGAGAGATTGAGCAGTTCAAACCTATATTTTCCAGAGTTCAGAAGAATGAGAAGAGATATAATTGAGATATATAAGATGCTAAAGGGGATTGGCAAAATAGATATAGAAAGGATGTTTCCTCTTGAGGGGCAATCTAGAAAGAGGTCATTGCTTTACGATAAGGAATAACAAATTTAAAACAGAGGTGAGGAGAAATTACCTCTCTCAAAGGGTCATCTGTGGAATTCACTAGTTCAAAGTGTGGTAGATGTTGGGACATTGAATAAATTTGAGGAGGAGACAAATTTTTAATTAGTAATGGGTTGAAGGGTTATGGAGAGTGGGCAGGGAACTGAAATTGAGGCTGAGATGAGATCAGCCGTGATGGTTATAAATGGCGGAGCAGATTCAAGGGGCTGAATTGCCTGCCCTTACCCTTGTACTTATGTTCTATAAGTATTGTCAGCATCCAAGTAGGTAGAAAGTGAGTGAATAAGAGAACAAGCTAACAGTCGTGAGATGCACCCAGGTCTAATCTATGAGATGGACGTCTGTCCCTACGTACATGCAGTCTTACAACACCATTATAATGCAAGGTGTGAATGCACTCCAAAGTGCAGTACTGAAGTGCAGAACAGAGTCAGAGATGATGCAGTAAGAATGGTCCACATCTCATGCCAACCTCTGTGCATGAAAAATGTGGGCAGTCACTACCCATGGAGTGTGCCCTGAAGTATTGAGGACTAAGCTAGATAACCTACTAACCTAGTTAAACAGTCGCTTGCACACTACTGCCTGGCCTCCAATTTGGCAGTCATGATTGAGGTTCTGGAAGCTCATTAATTATGTCAAATTCAGGTACCAAACTCTCTCTTTTATATACTTATATTTGATGTCATTTCCAGTGCTACTCAATTTGTTGGCATTCACAGAAGTTTACAGCACAAGATGAGACATTCAGACCAAGATGTACAAGCTGGCTGTTTGTTAGAACAATCCAACTGCCTACTCGTTTCCCATAGTCTTGTATCCTTCTCTGGTTCAAATATCTGCAGTTCTTCACATAAATTGAGTGATATTCTGTCTCAAACACTTCCTGCATTTAAACATTCCAAATTCCAACAACCCTTTGCAGAAAGAGATTTTGTTTTATCCTTTCCTTACCTTTCATGAGAATTTCAAATATATGATCATTCATGAATGACTCCCCAAACTTCAAATACAGTACTTTCCTTTACTGCTTTAGCAGAAATAATCATATTATCTCGAATCCTTCCTTGTAGCCACAGCATCTTATATCCGGTGTCATTCTGCCTGCTGCTTAAGTGTTTTACCAAGCTATTCAGTTGTATCAAACATGGCAACTTGAGATGAGAGATAAATGCCATACTTGACAGAAATTCCCACATCTCAAGATAAATGCTTAAACAATGCTTCACAATAGCATTTATGTCCTTTCTATATAGGGGTGTCCAAAGCTCTACACAGTATTTTGATTATGAACTAATCAGCACGTTTTATGAATAATTTCTTTACCCTTGTACTCCAAGAAGCTATTGAAAAAGCCGTATTCTAGTAATTTTTATTTTATCTACCTGCACTTGCACAAAGAATTAAATGCCTGAACCCCCGGGATGCGCGATTTGCCCAAGTTCATCAATGTTTTTCCATTAAATATGTACTGTATTCTTGTTCTTTTCTCACAAAAGATGTTGCCTCATGTTTATTTGCATTAAATTGCATTTGTAACCCGTTTGCATATTTTACCAAGCATTTTATGTTAGTTCAATTTCTTTTTACATATTTAGGCGTTAAGTATAATCCATTTCAAAGCAAAAGGAACTATCACCTGGAAGAAAGTATGGGAGCAATGTTAGAAGAAAATGGATGATGTTTCTTCAATGGTCAGACTATTACCCTGATTTCTCTGAAGCAGATAACTGACATTTTAATATTGATTTTGTATGTCATGACATTTGAAATGAGTTTGAACCAGATAGTACACTGAGATAACAAGGTGTGGAGCTGGATGAACACAGCAGGCCAAGCAGCATCATAGGAGCAGGAAAGCTTGACGTCTCAGGCCTAGACCCTTCATCAACTTAAGGTTGCGGTGGAATGTGTTGGTGAAGTGAATGAAGTGTTCGAGCTCCTCTTCACCAACACCTTCCACCGCAACCTTAAGTTCACCTGGACCATCTCTAACACCTCTCTCTCCTTCCTGGACCTCTCTGTCTCCATCTCGGGTAACCACCTGGAAACCGATATCCATTTCAAGCCCACCGACTCCCACAGCTACCTAGAATACACCTCCTCCCACCCACCTTCCTGCAAAAATGCCATCCCCTATTCGCAATTCCTTCACCTCCGCCGCATCTGCTCCCAGGATGAGGCATTCCACTCACGTACATCTCAGATGTCCTCATTCTTCAAGGACCGCAACTTCCCCCCCACAGTGGTCGAGAACGCCCTCGACCGTGTCTCCCGCATTTCCCGCAACTCATCCCTCACACCCCGTCCCCGCAATAACAACCAAAAAAGAATCCCCCTCGTCCTCACGTACCACGCCACCAACCTCCGGATCCAACGCATCATCCTCCGACACTTCCGCCATCTGCAATCTGACCTCACCACCAAAGACATTTTTCCCTCCCCACCCTTGTCTGCTTTCCGGAGGGACCACTCTCTCCGTGACTCCCTTGTCCGCTCCACACTCCCCTCCAGCCCCACCACACCCGGCACTTTTCC
>JAHRHZ010000023.1:4836908-4971086 GCA_024137785.1 Ginglymostoma cirratum
CTGCTCCTCTGATGCTGCTTGGCCTGCTGTGTTCATCCAGCTCTACATCTTATTACCTTAGAAACGATGTACTGGCCTGGGAGTGTAGGTTTACCAGCATACTGCTAGGGCAGCACGGTGGCTCAGTGGTTAGCACTCCTGCCTCACAGTGCCAGGGACCTGGGTTCAATTCCAGCCTCAGGTGACTGTCTGTGTGGAGTTTGCACATTCTCTGTGTGGGTTTCCTCCCACAGTCCAAAGATGTGCAGGCTAGGTGGATTGGCCTTGCTAAATTGCCCATCGTGTTCAGGGATGTGTAGATTAGGTGGGTTTATAGGGGGATGGGTCTGGGTGGGATGCTCTGAGGGTCAGTGTGGACTTGTTGGGCCGAAGGGCCTGTTTCCACACTGTAGGGATTCTATCTATCTAATTGGCTGGAAATGGAAGACCATAAAACCTCTAGGAACACCATAAACTAGAGGAGGTGGAGGGAGGGGTTAAATGAAATGCCAAAGGTATTCCTTTGAACATACTCCAGTCTTCTTAAATATTATGCACTGTGTGTAGAATGTACATATCATCATTCTGGCAGGCAGAAACATAAAGTTGGCAGCCAGTTTCATTTATCTCTATGCATTGCTATCATTTTTCCTTGATTGCACTTAGCAGTTACATTTCATAATGATCGCATTATGCATGTTTTAATTAAATCCTCAAAAAGATGATGATAGTATTATTTAGCCAAGGTAAAAATATAAAACCTTTAAAAGGTGGCTATGTGTTTTATCCTGAAGATGCAAACTATCAGGTCATTTTTCTCTGGTAAAAAAATTTTCTGGATGCCATGGAAATTTGCATCAGGGCAAAGCTATCTTCTCTTGTTCTTTCTCTCACTATAAAGAGGTATTTAGCCTCCATTCAGCAATCCTTGGGATGAGATATTTACCGATCCCATTCTCTATCACCACAAGTTGAATATCTACTATGCTGTCTTTTAAACTCTATTGGTTCAATTGAAATAAAATTACTTCATTTCTCCATCCCTCAAAACAATGATTATAAAATCTACCAAATTTCTTCATTTAAGATCTCCTTTGAAAAGAAAGGGGTACCAATGAGAATTTTTAAAAAATGTTTGTCTTATCTGCATGGAATAGCATAAAACATGTTTTCCAGATGTTCCATTATAACAGTTGATTTCATCCAATATGAGGCATTATAGCAGAACTCAGCTCTGTTGACCACACAGTAATGTTTCTGTTCAACAATGAGCAACATTTCCATGGTTCACATATCAGGAGGTGGAAAGCCTGAATAAGTAATTCCATAAGAATATAACCTTCCAATTAAGAAAATATTGCAAAAGAGAGGTGGCATGGTGCCTCAGTGGTTAGCACTCCTGCCTCACAGTGTCAGGGACCTGGGTTCAATTACACCCTCGGATGACTGTCTGTGTGGAGTTTGCACATTCTCCCCGTGTCTGCGTGGGTTTCCTCTGGGTGCTCCGGTTTCCTCCCACAGCCCAAAGATGTGCAGGCTAGGTGGATTGGCCGTGCTAAATTGGCCATAGTGTTCAGTGATGTGCAGATTAGGTGGGTTACAGGGGGATGGGTCTGGGTGGGATGCTCTGAGGGTTGGTGTGGGCTTATTGGGCCAAAGGGCCTGTTTCCACACTGTAGGGATTCTATTAAAAAAAACTTTATTATGCTTTGAAAGCAGAATGGTGTCGAAAAAAGGCAAAGTTACATGGATAATCTAATTACTATTAAAGAAACATATCTGCATGGGATGAGGACTGGGAAACGAATATTCAAGCACGTTCAACGTTTAGGAAGAACAGACGAGAAACATAAAGGAGGTGGTATTGCACTGATAATAAGGGATGGGACAGACACCTTAGAAAGGATGAAACCTAGATTGCAAGAACAATATTTGCAATCTGTTTGGGTAGAGCTAGAAAATAGCAAGGGGAAGCAGACATTGGCCACCAAATAGTAGTGGTAGTGTGGGACATGGCATTAATCAGGAGATGAGAGAATCATACGGTGTGGGCAACACAGTTATCATGGGTGACTTTAATCTGCATATAGGCTGTGTAATGTATTGGAGCTTGGTTAGACTGCACCTAGGGCACTGTGTGCATTTTTGCTCTCCCTATTTCATGAAATATCATTGCAAAGGTTGGAATGTAACAAGGGTTCATTGGACTTATTGCCTATAAAGAGAGTGACTGGGTAAACTGAACCTGTATTCTCTAGAGTTTTAAAGAATGAGAGGCGATATAATTGAAAATTACAATATAGTTAAAAGGGTAGATGCAGATAAGATGATTTCCCTTCATTGGGAATCCAAAATGGAACGGTTGGTTGGGTGGGGGAGTGGGGGGGTACTGTGTACAGTTTTATAAGTAAGAGAGAAGTCAATTAGGTCTGAGATTTGGAGCAATTTCTTTACTCAGATAGTTGTGAATCTTTGGAATTTTCTACTACAGCAGGTTGTGGAGGCTCAGTCTTCCAGTATGTTTATCGTAGTGATTGATAGATTTCTGATTACCAGTTATGGGGTTCAGGTGAATAAAAGGTATTAAAGTGTTCAGTCAGCTTTGGCCAAATTGATCAATGTCTAGCCTTGATGGGCTGAATGGCTACTATTGGGCCTATGTTCACAACAAGTGTAATCAAACAAAAACAGACACTAAGCCAAAAGAAAAAAAATACGGGGACAGGTGACCAAATACTTGGTCGAAGAAGTAGATTTGAAGCAGTATCTCAAAAGGCTGAGAAGTTTAGGGAGGAAGTTCTAGAGCTTAAAGCCTGGATAGCTGAAGGCACAACCATCAATGGTGGAATGAATGAAATTGGGAAGCACAAGCAGCCAGAGTTGCAGGATCATAGAGACATATAGCTGGAGAAGTTCACAGAGATAGTGTGGCAAGGCCAAGGAGGCATTTGAACGTTAAGAATTTCTTCTAAAAGTGGCAAATTCCTCAAAGTGAAACAGGTTACATCAAAGTCCTAAATTCAGTGATTCATGTCTTATATATTGAACTATATTGTGTACTGCTGAATGTCTGAAGATGTGTGGTTTCTCGGCACAACTGCACTTCAATCCAAATTATTTTCTTTTGTTTACCTGTTTCCAGTAGTGCTACAAGGTTTCTGCAACATTGTCTATCGCTGCAGATGCAAAATGAATATTTGTCTGTCAATAGCCTTAGATCAGAAAATTTCTTTTCATTATTAATCTGCGGCATGTAGGCATTACTGTTAAGGTCAACATCTATTGTTCTACCTATCCTTGACAAAACGATAATGAGTCACCTTCTTGAACTTCTGCAACCCATCTGGATTAGTGCACCCACCATACTGCTCAGGCAGGAGAATCAGGATACTGCCAAAGCACGAATGAAGGAATGCCCAAACATTCCCAACTCAGGATTATGCTTGGCTTGCATGTGAACTTGTAGGTGCTGGTATTCCTGTGCATCTGCTGTTGTGTTCTTTCAGGTGGCAGAGCCTCGGGGTCAAAAGGTGTTTCCTGAAAGAGGTTTAGCAAATTGCTGTAGTGCATCTTGCAGATGGTACACAATGCATTGGTGGGGCAAGTGCTAAATGTTTAAGGCTGGCCGTAATGTTGCTATATGTCCATTTGCCCATTTTTCCTGACCAAAAGTGCACTAATTTTCTAAACAATAAGAGTGAATAATTTGTAGTCAAGCTGTTTGGTACTGGGATCAAGCAGCTGAACATTAATAGCTGCATAATGGAAAACAGTAAAATCTGTCAGATATTTCCGAGCACTTGATTCTTAGATAACAATTAAATCCAATGTCAGTTAAGTGGTCATTGCACTCGGACAGTGAAGAAGACCTGCGTTAAGTAGGCAGAATCTTCAGGAAGAAGTGCTAGGGGAACTTGTTCGTATTTGTTTTCAAATAAATCATACAGTGATTTAAATTGCTTTGGCATGATACTGCTATCAAAAATAACACTTCACTTTTCACAGAACATGATTTACTTAATGCCTGTAATGAAGATGGGATGGCAGTAATTAAAATACCATCCATCGGTGAGAATGTTTTCAGGTGCTTGTAGTTGATTACACAATAAACCACTTTGAAAAAACACAAATCAACTCATTCACATTCAGTGGATGTTGGGGAAGTATGGAATAGGGTCATTGCAACCGACAACAAATATGCATGTTTTCAAACTCCCACTCGAAATATTTTATCATAACACAGTACATATACTCCATATACTCATAAATAATGGCTGATATTGTGTAAAAGTTAATCCCCAATGTTCAACCAAAAATTATTAACTTCTTATGAATCTGGTATATATGCGTGTCATATAGGTCAAACTTGCCCTAGATGCAAACTATGGCAATACTATGGCTTTAAGAGGTGTGTTTGGTCCGTTTGTTTAAATGAAGAGAGGTTGAGGCCGAGGTGAAAAGGTGTCTGCTCCAAGCCAATAAAGTAAACAGCTGGTGTGGCTTTGGTTTCTTTTATATAAAAAGTTGAAAGAATAGAAGTCGCCTGAATGGGCGGAGTGAGGTTTCCACAGAACCAGGGATTTAGTTTGGCTTTCAGCAGTTGCTGGGGTGTTGAAGGTGGACATGGAAGCTGTCTCTGCTGCTGGAATTGCTGCTAGAAGAGCAGAAGCAGGAAGGCATACAGAAATCAACTGCCATTCTTCCAAAAAGTCCAGGCAATCTGCACAATCTTAACTGCAGACCTAGTGAAGAAGAAGGAAGAACAAAAAAGAACTGGTGCAGGCATAATGGGCCAAATAACCTCCTCCTACGCAGTAATACTTCTGTGATTCTGCAAAATTTCTCTCAGAAATCTTGCTAAGTCCACCTCTATTGGCAAACTTCTAATTTATTCAATTATAGAACCCATTGTAGCTGCTGGATCTAAGTTTTCAACATCTTTCCTTCAGAAAAAGAAGCCAGGTCTGCAACGATAATGGAGACTGATCTCATTTTCATTCATGATGTTCATCCCACTCTTAATCTTTGTTTCAATGTTTTTAGCTGATAACTTTATCATTTCAACCTGAATAATTTTAACCAATAGTTATGTAATAAACAAACATTTATCTTGCTCAAGAATTAAAATTGCTTTTTTAAGAAAAATTTGTAACACTTGAAAACTAAGAAGGGTGCTATAAACTAATTATACAAATTCACAGCTCACAAACCACAACAAGGATAGTGGTTGTGATAACTGAAACCAAAGATTTTAAAAATGTAGAATGCAGAAGAATGTTGAAGCTATTTTTAAAAAATGAACATCTTTTGTATTCTTCTCCATTTTGGTTCTTGTTTTTTCTACTCTGGGTATTTCACTTAGTTCTGGAAAGATAGTCAATCAAGGATGAATGACAGCAATTTTATCTGTGTCTTTCATCCCTCACTTTGGTAAGCTCCACTGCACTCATTTCTCAAGGCTGAGATTGTAAAACTCTGTATTTTGGAACTGTTGGGTGTAAATCTTCCAAACTGTTGTGCTGAGATTGCAATCTGAATATTATTAATGAATGATATAGGTATTAAAGAGGACTCAATTTAGAAAGATAAACTAAATTTAGAAACTCTATCAAACAAACTGTTGAAGTTTGAACAGAAGACACAAAGTATCCCTAAGTTATTTTTCAAGAAAATTAAAATAATCCAAACACGATGAAGGTCAAATTTTAAGGCTCTTTTTTGAGGGGAAGGGAAAAGACATTTGTATTCCCAAATGCACAAAAGAATTTCTGGAAAAGGACAACTCACTCTCGAAAACGACTATGTGCCCTCCCCACTCCTTCCCCGCTGTGTATGGCAGCAAGTAATTTTTCACTTCTTTAGCACCACAGGGGAATATAAAATAGGTCTCACATCAACATTAAGCTATTCGCTAGTTCCAATTATATAAGTGCAATTGTGCATCTGTGTGACTTCTTCCCAGTTTCTCTGTACAAACTACACAGGTGTCCATATTCCTATCTATCACAACACTTCCCTCCTCAGTCTTCAACAGCGATAATAATAGTGATGCATCTAAGCAGTTTTTGACTCAGCATCCACCCATCACCTCAGCAGTGTTCTAACTTAACTAACTGTAAAGGGCTACACATTAGCTTTCACAAGACTTTAGCCACATTAATTATAGGGCAATAGTTTCAGTAGGAGGCAACTTTCATTTACAGATTAATTTTTGGACATTTAGTGTTCAAGTCACAATGAGCCTATTTCTTACAATGTAAAAAGTGATAAATTAATCATTGAAAAATAAACATTTACTGGAAAGAGTTATGATAGTTTAACTCGCAATAAAATAATTTTGTTGGTGCACTCACATCATTTGATTCCAAAGTCGGTCTATGTCATTGAAAGTGACAAATGCAAACAATTTTACATTCACTATGAAAAACACTACATTTGGCAAACAATTACTGGAACAGAATCCCAATTTCTCTGAATCACAGGGCAATCTGGCATGGATAAAAAGCACAAATTAAAACTATACACCATGACTGACAGATTAGATTGTTCAGAGATTTCTGTTTACATGGTTTCTTTGCAAACTCAGGACATCCAAAGCACTTCAGAGCTACTGAAGTAACTTGTGAAGCATAATCATTGCTGTAGCATAGAAAAGTGGCTGCCAATTTGCACTTGGAAAAATCTCACAAATAGCAATGATCCTGACCGAATAATCTCTGTTAAGGAAGTCAGTTCAGAGTTAAGTATTAGCTAGAACATCAGGCTGAACCCATTCTTCTTTTCACAATAGCACCCCAAAGTCTTGAATATCCAAATGAGAAGGCAAATGGGGCCTCAGTTTGACATCTGACTGAACAAAAGTACCTGCAACTGTGCAGCACTACCAGATTATTGCACTGAAGTGTCAGCCTGGATGCTGTCCTCTATTCTCTGTATGGTTTGAACCCGATGCCTGCTGATATGGCAGAAAAAATGCTATTACTCAGCAAAAGTTGCTTTAATTCACAGTCTGCTTACAGAATATTATTTTTTTTGCTAAATCTTATAAGTTTTAAGAAGTACACTTTTGAAAACACAAACACTGATGTTGGATCCACTATGGATTAAGATCAAAGCTTCATCCGGTTAGTACAACGGAAGATACAAGACTTGTTGCCTCCTGCCTCCTTTTGTACATTGTGTTACCCCACTTCTGCATTTATATTTTGTTCCTGGTATTCACTTAGGCCCCAAGAATGGTGTTCGAAGGCAGACCATACTCACGACAATCTATGGAAAGTATTACCTGAATTTAGTCATTAGGAGGCACCTATGCCAGACTTTCTGCAAAGGCACCGTACAAAAATAGACCGATTTTCTTAACTGTCAACCCTGTCTGAGCGTGTCAGATGGAGTGCACTTATAATGTGCTCTGTCTTAATGGACCTGAACATACACATATGGTCTCAGCATCCTTTGGCATATGAACACCCTGTGAGTATCCAACCAAAAATGAAAGGAAAATGCATCAAAAATTATAGAAATAAAACAAATAATATTACAGGCTAATAGATGTCAGCTTTTTATCCTTCTGTCATGCTATCCAAAAGCATCAAAAAAGTTCTGTTAACCCTCTTTGCTGCTTCAAGACAAAAAAATTAACTGCTTGCAAATGCAAGGTTTCTATTAAACCATGTACAAATCAGAGGTTATAATAAAATAAAGGCTCATTTTCATTAGGTGCAGCAATAATGGACCTCCATCGGCTCAAAACGGGCCAGAATAATGACATTTGATATGCTCGTCTGGACATCAATCCCACAGTGCTAAATTTTAATGTAAATGCTTCTGTCTATTTCATGTAGCATAAGCTCAAAAAACAGATGTATGTGAGAATCTTGAAATGGGTGAAGATGAAACAGACAAAAGTAAGCCGCTCTACGAATGTCACTGAAAATTCATTAAAGCAGCACAGGAACAGCAGATTCAGGTAATGCAGTAGAAATAATATATTTGGAACTTTTGAAAAGTCTTTCAGGGAGGTACTGCAAAACAGACTCATGACTGAGGTCACTACACATGAAATCAGGCAACAATCTATGGTTGTAAAACAGTAATTGTGTGGGCACTTGAAGGAATTTAACTTGCAGGGCCTTAGATATAAGAGAGAATTGACACTAAAATACTCCACAGATCTATCAAAAACCTGAGCTAAATGGTCTCCTTATGTGCAATGAGAGATAACAAGCATGGGGCTGGATGAACACAGCAGGTCAAGCAGCATCATAGGAGCAGGAAAACTTGACGTTTCGGGCCTAAACCCTTCATCAGAAATGTGCAATAATGGTTTTATGAGCACATTAACGGTCAACTAGGTACATAATTTTCAACTAAAATGTACTGATCAATTGTAATTAGAATTTATTCTTCAAAAATTGGTGACAAACTACTATTTAAACTTTGGCAGAGTTTCTGATACATCAATTACTCATTATGGTGTGCCTAAAAATCAGATGGCAACAATCACATTTTTACAAACCTTAAATCGAATGTAGTATTTAACAAAGGCTTTGCACAAATAATCACTCAGAAGTTTTCTTTATGATATTGTCTTAAAATTCTGATTTCAAATATAAATACCAGACCCTTGAAGATTGCAGGCTCATCCTAAGTCCTCCAAGGACTGATGGTTTTGTTTGAAGTTGACAGATTTTTCAAATTTCTCCTTTACTACCTCCTTTCTTCAATATTGAAACAGTTTTGATGTCAGCTAAAGTGATCTGTGTCATTTCTACTCTCTTGCACTAAAGACAAACACAAAGCAGAAGACAACAATGCCACTTTTTTTTATTTCTGCAAATCACAAATATATTAATATATAGTTTCTTTGTGATAATAGCTTTAAAAAAGTATGAAGATCTGAATGGACCTCCTAGAATTGACTTAACAATATAGGAACTGAGCAACTGGGTGATATTGTTCACCCAGGTAGTATCATATGGCTGAGGTAATTGAAAAAAATTGTTAAAATAGAAAATAGATTTCCTAAAAGATTTTCTGTGTAGTCTGAAAATATTGCTGGTGTTAAAAAGTAACAGCATTTATCAGGACCTTGAATGCTCACTTAAAACTGGAGACATTTGATTAATAGCGCTACAGACATGCTGAAAATTAGTTGGACAAGAATAATAATTGGGTCCTTGAACTAGCACAAGAGATGAGGTGGATTATGGACGAGAAAATAATAAACTGTGGACCACTGTTTGTCAGTCGGTTGACATTGTCATTAACTGGAAAGAATTGTTGAAAGAGACAAACATGAATGCAATTAGACAAGTGATGGAATGCATGTAACATTAGGGTTTATGCAAAGACATAGGAGTGCGCTGGTCAGCAGCTGATTCATAATAAGAAGGCAGAGAGAGGGGGAGAAAAAGTGACAGCTTATTATAAATTCAAATCACAAAAAATGGTAAATGAACTGGCTTTCTTTTTGCAATGATTTGACATTTTTAGCAAGTATTAAAGGCAAGGTAATCACCGCAAAAGAGAAACATGAATAAGCGATCCCACTTATACCCTGGAACTAATACAAAGTTGCTGGAAAAGCTCAGCATGTCTGGCAGCATCTGTGAAGGGAAAAACAGAGTTAACGTTTCAGGTCCGGTGACCCTTCCTCAGAGCTGGACCCAAAACGTTAACTCTGTTTTTTCCTTCACAGATGCTGCCAGATCTACTGAGCTTTTCCAGCAACCTTGTTTTTGTTCCTGATTTACAGGATCCGCAATTCTTGTTGTTCCCATTTATACCCTGCACTATTTTCTTATCCATTGACATCCAAAGTATTTTTGGCTGGGGGTCCCAACCCAAATCGGAGGCTTTTTATTTACAAATGAAAAGCCTCTTAACTATAATTTTCAATGACTGCCAGGAACCCCTGTATCAAGTGAGGCACAATATCGAGTCAAGCAGTTTCCCAGGGGCCTGATGATCTCTGAAGTTGGGTTTCTGTTGCTTTGGTTTATTTACTATATTTTATACTCATAAAGAAAACTGACTGTAAGCCAACAGGTGAGCAATGCTTCCTGCTTAACAAAAAACCCAGTAACTTCCATCCGCATGTGTCCTTCTCTAATACTTCAGTAAGTGAACTTAATAATGGTGAGGCGAGACTGGAATGAAACTTTAAAGCCATGTTAGGGAGGGTGTGGAGATTTTGACTTCTTTCTGCAGGCAGAACCTAATTATAGGCAAAATGGTAAACATACCTCATATTCCAAATACAGGTGCACAAATTGTCTTTAATTACAAGTGTTAGAAGGGACCAAGTATGAGGTGCCATTCGCCTGGTTATTTGTTCATTGTCAAATGGTAAACAAATCAAGTTCAATGTAAATTCCACTGATTTCTGGATCACTCAGATTATTCAACAAGAACTATCTTTTTTGATAAGAGGGCAGGAGTCATAATGTCAAAACTAGTAATCCAGAGATCCAAGTATTACTCCAGGGACTTGGGTTCAAATCCCACCATAACAAATAAAAATCTGGAATTATAAGTCTAATGATAATGCATCATTATCACAAAAACCCATGTGATTCACCTAATGCCCCTTAGGGAAGGAACATATCATCCTTACCAAGTCCGGCCTACACGTGACTCTAGCCCACAGGTTTGTGGTGAAATGTGCCCTCTGAAAAGGCCTTACAAGCCATTCAGCTCTATCAACTGCTCAAAAAGGAATGAAACCACAGGGACCACTCATGGCACCAGAAACGACAACAGCAAAATTAGCCATGTTCAGTCTGCAAAGTCCACCTTCCCAACTTCTTGGGGCTCGTGCCAAAATTGGAAGATTCTCTCATACTATGTTCTGTACTGATCTGATGCCATGGGACTTCAGGTTAAAAGCCTGACAGTCATATTCATAGAACATAGAACAGTGTACCACAGGAACAGCCCTTTGGCCCACCGTTTATCAGTGTTGACCATTCTGCCATTCTAAACTAATGATGAAATCATACCTCACAAGCAATATCCCAGGCAACACCGTATTATATATTTGGGAGAGGCTTGCTCTGGGAGTACTCAACATTGACTCTGGACCGCACAAGATCTTATTGCATCAGGTTAAACATGGGCAAGCAAATTCTTGCAGATCATCACATACCACTCTCCTCATCTCTTCAGCTGATGAATCAGCACTCCTTCATGTTGTGCACCACTTGAGGAAGCACTAAGGTGGCAAGGACAGAGAATGCAATGTCCACTACTGACCCAAATGGTCGAGTCGTAAAAGGCATAAGGAACTCAAGACTGAGCATCCGTGAAACGCTGTGGACCATCAACAACAACAGAATTGTACTCCAACGTAGTCTGCAATCTCATGACCTGGCATATCCCTCAGTACACCATCACTATCAAACCAGGAGTTCAACGTAAAGTGCAGAAGATGCCAGCAGCACCACCAGGCCCACCAACCCACTGAAGTTACAAAACATGATGATTGCAAATGATAGACAGGGCTAGGTGACTGCACAACAATTGGATCAGATCCAAGCATTGTAATCCTGCCACATCCAGCTATGAACAATGGCAAACAATTAAACAGCTCACTGGAGGAGGCTCCACATGATCTCCACCTACAATGACAGGGGAGACGTACACATCAGTACAAAGGACAGAAACATTTGCAACGATCTTCAGCCAGAAATGTCAAATGGAGATGATCTATCAAAGGCTCCTCCAGAGATCCCCAGCAACACAGAAGCCAATCGTAAGCCAATTTGATTCACTTCATGTGATATCAAAAAGCAGTCGGAAACACTGGATAACGCAAAAGTTATGGGCCCTGACAAAATTCCAGCAATAGTGCTGAAGGTGTGTGCTCCAGAACCTGCTACATCACTGGCCAAGCTATTCCAGCACAGCTACAACTTAGGCATCCAACCAACAATGTGGAAAATTAGCCAGGGATGTCCTGTACACAAAAATCAGGATAAATCCAACCCGACCAACAACCTCCCATCAGTTTACGTTCAAACATCATTAAAATGATGGAAGGCGTCATCAACAGTACTATCTAGCAGCACCTGCTCAGTGATGCTCAGTTTGGGTTCCGCCAGGACCACTCAGCTCCTGACCTCAATACAGACTTGGTACAAGCATGGACAAAAGAGTTGAACACGAGAGGTAAGTGAGAATGACATCAAGGCTGCATTTGATGGAGTGCAGCCTCAGGGAGCCCCAGCAAAAGTAGGGTCAATGGAAATCAGGAGAAAACTCTCTGCTGATTGGCATCATATCTGGCACAAAGAAAAATGGTCGTGGCTGCTGGAGATCAGCTATCTCAGTTCTCGACAGGAGGGCCTTGTATCCCAACCTTCAGCTGTTTCATCATTGACATTCCCTCCATCATAAGGTCAGAAGTGGGGATGTTTGCTGATGATTGCATTATATTGAGCACTATTTGTGACTCCTCAGATACTGAAACAGTCCATGTGCAACAGCAATAAACCAAGACAACATCCAGTTTTGGGCTGACAGGTGGCAAGTAACATTTGTAGCAACAAATGCCAGGTAATAACCTTCTTCATCAAAAGAGTATCATATCATCACCAATGACATTCAATGGCATTACTACCCCCCACCATCAATATCCTGGAGGATACCACTGGCAAGAAATTGAACTGAATTTGCCATCTAAATACTGTGGCTACAAGAACAGAAGAGAGGATACATCATGAGTCAGAATTCAATAAGAAGCAAGCGCATATTGGAGGCTGCATGAGTAAAACTTAAAGGTTAAAATATCAGGCCAAATAAGTTAAAAACTTACTTGCAGCTCAGTTCAAATGTCACCGCCATAGCAAACAGGCATCAAGGGGCACAGCTACAGAAATGGAAGTAAAGGACTGCAAACATTATTCTGAGGTCACAGGATTGATCATGAAGTCAATAGTTAAAGTGATGGGCAGAGTAAAAGCCTTCATAGACATGACTGAAAGGTCACAATAAGTTTGGGAGACCTTTATTCAAATTGTGGAAAAGGTGAGTAATCCTTCTTGAGAGTGATAAAGGTAAGAATCATTTATTTAAACTACAAAAAACAGGAATCATTTAGTAAAGCAGCGATTGAAGAAGGAATCATTTATTAAAACTGCAAACAGCAGGATTCCTACAATGAAGATGCAAAATGGCAGGAATGCTCAATTTTACCCATGAAGTGTGGAATCTTTCATTTTCGTTGCAAAATCTGGAAAAACCCTTTAAGTCAAAGAGCTGCAGAATTGCTACAACAGTGAAAGCATAGTTTTTTTTAAGCATTAAAAATGTGTAATCACATTGGGGAGGCATAGCATCAGAATTAATATTGTCAGGAAGCCTTAATTTCAGAGATGGGGCAAAAAGAACACAGAAATCAACATCCTGGGGAAAACAATTTCTGTAATATAGAACTTCTTTCAAATTAGATCCTCAATCAGAAGGTAGGACCAAGAGTAGGCCATTTGCCCCTCAAGCCCACTCTTCCATTCAATGTGATCATGCCTGATCATTGAGCTCAATACTCTAATAACAGCTTTGATTCTTATTCTTTGATCCCTTTAGCCACAAGAGCTATATCAACCTCCTTCGTAAAAACAAAATGTTTTGAGCTTGACCTTTCTGTGGCAGTGAATTCCTCATGGTCACCACTCTCTGGGTGAAGAAATTTCTCATCTCAGTCTTAAAACTATGACCCCTAGTTCTGCACTCCTTCACCATAGGGAACATCCTACCCGCACCTCACCTGTCTACTCCTGTTAGAATTTTAAGCTATGAGATATCCCCTCATTCTTCTAAACTCCAGTGAACACAATTCTAACCAACTCAATCTCTCCTTATTCATTAAACTAAAAAAGTAAATACACTTAGAGTACAAATGACGATGTTATAGCTTGCCAAAGAGTTAAAGAAGCAACAGATACTTTTGAAGAGTTAGCAACAAACTTTTGACAAGTACTTCAATCTCGCTAATAACATTTTTGAAGAAACAAGATTTAACAGAATTCAGCGGCGAGGGGAATCCATAAATCAATTTATTAACGGTCTCTACAGATTAATGGAAAAATGCAACTGTGGCGACTTCAATCAAAACTCATAAGAGACAGAATTGTTGCAGAAATTGCTGATAAGTTTGTCAAATTTACTACAGTTCAAAGAAAATTTGACTCCAGAGAAAACAACTCAGATGGAGAGTGAAGCAGAAGTTCAAAACAACACAGATCAATCCCACGAGGAGAACAACCTTGTCACAGGAGATCACTCAAGTATATTCAATTCTTAAGCTACAAAACCACAAACGACATGTGTGAAACCATTACACTAATGAGGACAGGCACCAAATATCAGAAATCCTCACTATTGCTTTGGAGCAAAGAAGCCTCACAGGCACAGCCAGTTCCCAGCTATTAAAAGTGAATGTTTTATCTGTCACACAGTAGGTCATTTTCAGAAAAGATTCAGAATTTTAACATGGTTTCAGAAAAGTAAGGAATCAAATAGTTACCCACACAATGAGGTAGAATGAGATACAACAGTCTACAGAGGAAAAACCTCAAATGTTTCTCGGAAAAATAGCTTGGGGAAGAGTATGAAGGAGGCAGAACTGAGAATAGTTACGTTGGCACAAAAATTTATTTCAAAGTGTCAATGAGTTGGAAACCTATGACTGTATTAGATTGGCATGAATTTTTCCTATTGCTACAACACTGAAAAGTGGGCAAACTACTACGGCCAGCAAGATTTGCAAGGGAAAACAAGCAATGAGATAACCAATGAACAGCATACTCTGTTTCATCCGATTGTTACATCTTGTTTCTTGGGATAAAATGCAGCTTGGTTAACAAATAGCAATGACTAATTCAAATAGGATGTCAGATACTGAGAGATTAGGCAAGTTAAAACATAACATGTGACTTTCTCATCAGCCTAGGATGAAATCTCAGTAACTGTGATAGAGATCATGCCGAACCAGAAACAATCTTCAAAAAGCAGAACTGAGGAAGTGAACATGTTGGTTTCAGCAACAATGCAAAGGCAAAGGGTGAATGAGAATGTCCAAGCCAAACAAGATGTTGAAGTAAATAGTTTACATGCATCAACAGAGACCTACATGTAAATGAAGAATAAAAATCTGCTCACACAGATTTAAGATGCGGTGTGTGGAAGCCAGCTGAAAGGAAGAAATTGCCTGCTTCAGTCATTCAGAAAACTGCAAAGAAGAAATTGCAGGCTTGGGCAGGGAATACGAACTTCATGAAGAAAACCTAAGAGATTACAGATCATCCATTTTGTAGGGACCTACAGATCTCAGACTATCAGGAAATGAATCAAAGCCAAAGGTCTTCCAACCAGCCTTCCATGTCTAAAAAGAATATGCTTCAAAGAATAGTGAAAGCTCCAGATCACGTGCATTTGTAAAGTCGGAGACTTGGGGACGTTGGATACTGATAAATATAAATGTATAATATTAATTGTGAGAAATTAAAGTTCCTGTACAGGCTTTAAAAGGGATCCAAAAAAGTTAATACCGAGGACTATATTAAGCATTACCCACTGTGGTGCTGTCATTAAAACTTGTGGGCAGATCAGTTTAGGGTTCACTCCTCTGAAATTCTAAGATCCAAGCTTCCTCAAAGTGTCAGCAGCAATATCTACTATATCAATGTAACCAGTAATTAGTTGCTTAATGATGTAACCTATATCTCGTTAACTAAAAAAGTCAGATCAGGAAGTGATTTTCCTCTATCATGCTAGATTAAGCAGTTTCCTACCCCTAAAAAAGGATGGTGGCTCCAAACTTCATCAGAAGTAGCAGCTCATGCAGCATGTGAGCCGGTGTGGCCATTTACCCATCATTTACGCTAACAAAGGGTGAAGCATAAGGAATCACTATTATATAGGTTATACCTCCGTAATCCAGCAGCCCTGGGACTGGGCCTTTGCTGGACTTTAGAATTTGTTAGATCATAGGAGCTCATCTGTCAGGATCAACACAGGAGCTTTTTTTAAAAAAAAATTCTAAAAAGTGTTGTGCGGCATAAATTGAGATTAAAAAAAAACTATTTCTTTAAAAGAACATAGCTGATCTCTCTATCTATTGGTATAATTCCAGAAAACCTGGTTCTTCAGAAAGCCAGAAGTACTGTGGAGTTCATGTTGGCAGAATATGCTGCACCAGAAAGAGCCTGATTAGGGAGGTCCAACCTGTATGTCATTGTCACTGGTGTAAATGGTGGCTGCTGCTTTAAAACTCTGCCATTTGAGAATTGTGCCGTCTATAAACCAAAATCTTGCTCTGAGGCTATCCCACTATTATGTCAAATAGTTTATGGTTATAGGCATCTTGGTAACCCACACACAATCTTCAGTTGGCACTTGGCGAACAGCATGAAGAAGACAGTCTTTTGAAATTTTATGAACAAAACCTGTCTGAAAATCTCAAGACAGATTAATATTTCTGAAAAATAGGTAAAATGCCACGTTTTTTAAAAAAATGCGAAGAATCATGTAACTTCATACATTTGGGATCTTTTATTAGTTTTTACAATGTAAGGGTTAAATAGAAGTTATCCTTCTGTGAAATTATTGATTTGCTTATTAGTTAAATAATAAATTTCCTTAATTTTGACTTCAAAAAACGGCAATAAGAGGTTGCGGAAACACAATACAGACCACTGCTGTTAGTAACTTCCTCGACAGGGTATTCCATTTGATATTCCAGACTGGCATCAAGGAGTAGCCACAAAGTAGGGAAATGGTGAGGGGTGAAGCATAGAAGAAAATTCTTTTCAAATTCCTTGCACATCTCCTACTCACTGGATTATGAAGTTGATTTAAAAGGTTGCCGTTTACCTCAATAACAAAATCATAGTAACACAGACTTTTTCATTTATTCATGTAATGTGGCTAGGCCAGCATTTATTCCCATCCCTAACTGGCCAGAGGACAGTTAAGAATTAACCACATTGCTGTGGCTCTGCAGTCACATGTAGGCTAGACCAGGTGAGGATGGCAGTTTTCTTCCCTAACAGGCACTGGTGAACCAGATGGGTTTTTCTGACAATCAGCAATAACATCGTGGACCGAAGGGCCTGTACTGTGGGGTACTGTTCTATGTTCTATGTCACACATCAGGTTTTAGTTAATTAAACTTCATTATGAAGCACAGGTCAAAAGCCAGGAAGAACAGCACAACATCTCCAGTTTGGCTTTACTGACTTTGCAAACAGTTTTGACTTTCGTTTCTATTTCTTTTGGAGAGATATAACTTGGACTGATAGCTACAGAATAATTTTTCACCAAATGACTTTCCGTCTTTACTCAGTCTTATAATTAAAACAAAACCTCACAAGCGTATAACTCCTAACTCAATATCTCCTCTCCAGTTCGAGTAGGTGTCTCTTAACATTTATAATCGCACATACTTTATGACACAGTTCCAGGGCAAGTAGGGCTTGAACCAGGACTTTCTGGCTCAGAGGTAAGGACACTACTACTACATCACAAGCCCCTATGGTATTTCTTTATATGCACTCAAGTAAAAAACCCCAAATTCCCTCCATTTGCATATAATTAAACACAATTGATCTACAATTAACTATCAGGTCATGTATACCATTTTAACCATGGTTCTGACTAAGGCTTGCACAGTCTTAAACCCACCAGCTGTTGCAGCCAGATTGCTTTAGGCTTAAGATGGCTTAAACACTGTATGTGGGCAGGATGGTCCTGCCAACCCCAGAAGAATAAAACAAAGCTATCATAACTTTATGCTGCCATTCTCAATCATGTCTACAATTTCTGATCCTAAATCCATGTTGTCAGTGGGCCCCCCACCATTTAATTTCCATTTCCCACACAAATTTTGCTTCCTGTCTACCTGTGGTGACATAATTTCAGTTGGCTTTAAGTGTAAGTCAACATCAGGACATACTTAATTCTGTTCAATGCATTTGTTTTGAAAAATACATCGGCTAGTTGAAAAATTACAGTAAAGGTTGTATTTACTTCTCGGAATTGTATCTTGCTTTTGCTAAGAATTAAAATTACATTTCCCCAAACAACTTAAGTTGCTAGCTTGCATCAAGCAATGCAAGATTATGTTTTAGAAAAAAAATCCAGTTGATAAAGGAAAATGCATTAAATTCATTTTAATTCAACAAGCTTTCCAGTGATTTATTTTCTATGCAGCTTGCAAATTACCACAGCAATTGCAATTTAAAACAAAAGGTAACTCTATAAAAAGCATTTCCTTAACAGAACTAGCACACATTCCTTACTAAGAGTACTTATTTTCTGCTTCACTCGTTTCAATGCTGCACCTCCTCCTTCCTCACAGTTGCTTTTCATTTTAAGCACATGCCAGCCTCCTGCTGGGAATCAGCTTCATTTTTCTTCCCCAGTCTGAGAGGGTAGCATGTAGTTAACATCATATTTAGAGGCAAGGCAGGACCAGGTGCAGAACTGAAGGGGTAGGAGCAGCTACTTGGTATTTACGCACTGCTGCATTATTCCACATCCTATTTGAGCGCTTGAAAAATCAGAGGAAGATGGTGGCACAGCTGTTGGAAAAATGTAAAAAAGACCATAATTTACATGACAGGCAAACGGAAATGCACAGATTTTACTCAGAGTGCATGTAAATTATGTTTAGGGTCACAATTATGTTTACAAATAGCATTTCCTGCACTATTAATGGAACAAATTCTTTCTTTTTCTAAGTGGGGCCAACTATAGCTCATAAATGAAACTTTAGGAGGAAAGAGTATTCTGGTGCAAATTATCTCCGTAAATGTTTCCTGACATCTTTTTTCATGGGCACTATACAGTTACTTTAATGAATAACACAAGTAAACAACTATGGAGTCAATAGCTCTGGTTTGGTTGGTAGGCACCCACCCCAAGCCACAGGTTGTAGGTTTAAATCCCACTCCACAGACTTGCTTGTACAACCTAGGCTACCATTCCAGTGTTGTCTCTCAGGTGAGATGCTAAATAAAGGCCTGTCATGAATCACAGGGATAGCATGCTGGAAACCAAGCCCACTATTCCCAGAGTCATCACAAAAGTTAAAGATGTTAAAGTAAGTACACAAAATTCCCCAATTTGTTGGATTTTCAGATCCAGATTGATGGAAAGCACTGACCAGGTTTCTGTACTTAACAAGAATGACTATTTATTATAAACAATTAGACTCTGGTGAGAGACAGCCATCAGCCTATAAATAGAAATCCTCTTATAAACTCCCCCTTACTAACATAAACAAAAACACACACACAGATTCAAACAAACAGACAAGAGAAAAATAAGATATAGGTAGAAGAAAGTTGGAAGGCAGTTCAGTGGTTCCTATTCATTAGTTGCTGAGATGATCCTTATGACTCTTATGCAGGTCAGAATGTTGCTCTCAGTCATCATTCTTTGGATGTTTCCATTAGTTTGCAAGGGATACAGGTGACTGGTTCACTTGTAAGAGGTCTCTAACATATCAGATAAAAGTCACAGCCTACAGCAACTGCTGAAGGAAAGATGAACTTGTTTTCTTTAGGTTTTGAATGGGCTTTAACTGCAGAGAACAGAGAGATAATTTCTGTGCTGGTGGAGAGCAAAACCTTTTTTATCTTGTTCCTAGCCCCAAGCCATTCAGTTATCAGAGAACCAACCACACAGCTGTTGGCAGACAAAAGGTTCTTGTCATTGATAATTGGTCACTAGTAGACCAATCAACTTCTTGTTGCCATACAGCTGCAACTGTACCTATAATTCAACAGCTCCAATTTGTCTGCAATCATTTCAATTTACTGCCTGTTCAAACAGCTGTACAATCGATCACTTGCCATTGGTGTCAGGTTGTTTGCTTTTCAAAACATGCAGCAATCCTGTAAAACACTGGTTTTAAAATTGTTCTTCCCTATTTCAGTGCAAAATTTTAAAAAGCGCAGAAATAAAAAGACACAGGCCCCCATCTGTCCCCTCAAATGGGTGCAAACAATTCCATGACACTATTTCAAAGAAGAGCAAGAAAATTCTCACTGTGGTCCTAGCCAATGTGACGTAGCCCTCAATCAACATCAGTAAAACCAGATTATCCGGCCATTTCCTCATTTCAATTTAAATGCAAGATAGACAAAGACAATGATTTCAAATTTAAGGCACTGGCGATCTAAGATTAATCTAAGAGACAGTGGACATACTTAAATCTTCACAAAATAAAAGCCAAAAGAACTGCGGATGCTGTCAATCAGGAACAAAAAGAGAAGTTGCAGGAAAGGTTCAGCAGGTCTGGCAGAATTTGTGAAGAAAAAATTCAGCGTTAATGTTTTGGGTCTGGTGAGCCTTCTTTTTTTTCTTCACAGATGCTGCCAGATCTGCTGAGCTTTTCCAGCAATTTCTGTCTTTGATACTTAAATCTTCAATCATTGCCAAATACATCTTTCTGTTTGTTTGAATTGTCAGCACCCTTATCCTTCAAATAAAAGATTGTGGTTTTAAAGCCCAATTCAAGACTTGAGCACATAAACCAGGATGACAGGTCAGGATGGAGGGATCGTATCCAGTGTGAGACACAGCCCAAGAGAGTATATAGTTCAGGAAATTTGGAGGCCACTGGGGAAGTCAGTGCAGAGAAGAAGAGACGCTTTTTGCTTGATTTTTTTTGGCTCATAGTTTGTAAGTTTTTTTATACATTGGATAAATTGAAGCCCAGGATCAGGGGCCCAGCACAGAAGAGTGACATCACAGGTAGACTACAAGTTAGCTGCTAATTTGACTTTCTATTATAGGTTACTTTCAGATTGAAGGTAAATAAGGGAAATATTTACAGGTTACAAACTAAAAGACCAATAGGAAATTTTAAAAATCAAATTAACAACTAAGTAATCAAAAAATAGATGGTGGGCCAGGTCACGTATTGTAACTCACATGATGTCGGAGCTGGTGGACCCCTTTGTGGTTTGTAGTGACCACATATGTAGCAAGACTTGGTTGCTCGAGGAACTCTGGCTCAAGAGTTGATGAGCTGGAGCCTGAGCTTTGAACACTGTGACACATCAGACAGGGGGAGAGTTACCTAGATGCTGTGTTTCAGGAGGCAGTCAAACACTTTAGATTAGCCACCTCAAATTCAGTCAGTGCCTTTAAAAACGAGCAGAGGATATCTAAAACAAAATAATGGGGGAGAAGATGAAATATGAGAGTAAGCTAGCCAGTAATACAAAAGAAGATTGCAAGAGATTTTTTAGATATCTAAAAAGAAAAAGGCAACAGTGGACTTCAGACCATTGGAAAATGAGGCTGTACAGGTTGTGATAGGGAATAAAGAAATGGCGGAAGAACTGAGTAAATACTTTGCATCAGTTTTCACAGCAGAAACCACTAGCGGAGGTAGAGGTGAGTGTAGTGGCCATCACTAAGCAGAAGACGCTGAAGAAGTTGAAACGTCTGACCTAGACCAAATGACTATACCCCAGAGATCTGAATGAGACTGTAGAGGCATTGGTGGTGACCTCTCAAGAATCTATAGCGTCAGGGAGGGTAGGAGACTGGACAATGGCTAATATAACACCTCTGTTTAAGAAAGGAGGGAGGTAGAAGACAGGAAACCATAGGCCAGTTAGCTTGAGCTCGGTCATTGGTAAAATTTCAGAGTCCATTAGTTAGGATGAGGTTGTGGAGTACTTATTAGTGCATAGTAAAATAAGACTGAGTCAGCAAGGCTTTGTCAAGGGGAGGTCATGCTTGACAAATCTGTTAGAATTCTTTGAGGAGGTAACAAACAGATTAGACAAACGAGAGCCAGTAGATGTGATCTATTTGGATTTCCAGAAGGCCTTTGACAAGGTGCTGCACAGGAGGCTGCTAAATAAGACAAGAGCCTATGGTGTTAGGGGCAAGGTACTGGCATGGATAGAGGGTAGGCTGACTGGCAGAAGGCAGAGAGTGGGGATAAAGGGGCCTTTTTTCAGGTTGGCAGGCGGTCACTAGTGGAGTTCTGCAGGGGTCAGTGTTGGGACCATAACTACTTTGGTATACATTAACGATCTGGACAAAATAACTGAAGGCATTGTGGATTAGTTTGCAGATGACACAGGGCGTGGAATACCCTGCCTGCAACAGTAGTAGACTCGCCAACTTTAAGGGGATTTAAATGGTCATTGGATAAACATATGGTTGATAACGGAATAGTGTAGGTTAGATGGGCTTCAGATTGGTTTAACAGGTCGGCGCAACATCGAAGGCCGAAGGGCCTGTACTGCGCTGTAATGTTCTATGTTCTATGACATAAAGATGGGTGGAGGGACAGGTAGTGTTGAGGAAGCAGAGAGGCTGCAGAAGGACTTGGACAGGCTAGGAGAGTGGGCAAAAAAGTGGCAAATGGAGTACAATGTGAGGAAGTGTGAGGTTATGTATTTTGGTAGGAAGAATACAGGTTTAGACTATTTTCTAAATAGAGAAAGGCTTCAGAATTCTAAAGCACAAAGGAACTTGGGAATCCTAGTTCAGGATTCTCTTAAGGTTAACAAGCAGATAAAGCTGGCAGTTGGGAAGGCAAATGAAATGTTAGCATTCATTTCAAGAGGGATGTACTGCTGAGACTATACAAGGCTCTGATCAGATCACATTTGGAATATTGTGAGCAGTTTTGGACCCCGTATCTAAGGAAAGATGTGCTGGCAATGGAGGAGGTCCCGAACACATTTACAAGAATGATACTGGAGATGAATGGCTTGCCATATGAGGACTGGCTGACGACTCTCTGTTTGTACTCAATGAAGCTTAGAAGGATGAGGGGATATCTACTTTCAGAATACTGAGATGCCTGGATAGAGTAGATGTGGAGATAGTTTTTCCACTAGTAGGAGAAACTAGGACCTGAGGGCACAGCCTCAGAGTGAAGGAGAGACCCTTTACAACTGAGGTGAGGACGGATTTCTTCAGCCAGAGGATGATGAGTCTGAGGAACTCATTACCACAAAGGGCTGTGGAGGCCCAGTCATTGACTTTATTTAAGACAGAGATAGATATGTTCTTGACTAGTAAGGAGATCAAGGTTTATGGGGAGAAGGCAGGTTAATGCGGTTGAGTAACATATCAGCGATGATTGAATGGCAGAGCACATTCGACGTCTTGAATGGTCTGATTCTGGTCCAATATCTTAAGGTCTTAAGACACTTGGCTGCCATTCTGAGGGAGTGCTGCATTATCAGATGTACTGTGCTTCAGACAAAACACTGAACCAAAGATAAATCTGTCTTTTTTGGTGGAATTTAAACATTCTATGCTTCGAGAAAAGGGGGAGCAAGGAATTCAATCATTCTCTTTTAGCCATCATATTCTTCCAATCAGCACCAGGCAGAGATACGCACCCAACTCATGATTGGTCCTAGGCTGCATTTGAACGCTGCTTACTTGTTCTCTTTGTACTCACTCACTTAGCGCCTACCTGGATATTCATAACATCCCTGCCTTGGCTTGCCCTATGGCACATTGCTCCCTTAACCAAATTGTGGAGGCTCAAAAGGACTACTGCATTGCCTTACATTCTGTGCAACACAAAGCCAGGCAGTCTGTCATGATGGTCAGTATTGATTAATCCGACTGGTGGCAGCAGAAACAAAGGCAACATTTTATGACCTAGGAAAAGTTAGAATCACAGAATCCCTACAATGCAGTTAGAGGCCATTAGGCCCATCAAGTCTCTGATACATTAACACATAATGCACAGTGGGGATGATGAGAGAGTAGCAAAACAATGAATAATACTTCTTTCTTGGTTGTCAGGATATGGAGGTTTTTGTATCCCCAAAGCAGTGGCCCCAATCTTCACCTGCTAGGGCCAAGGTCCACCCCCCACCCCCTGCTTAGAAGTTGAGGAGATGAATATTTGGCATCCTATTATTTGTCCTGCTCTTTTTAGCCTTCCTATGAGCCATTTTCTCCTTGAATGAGAGAAAGGAAGGGACTGAATGAGTTGAAAGCAGCTGGCAGAGCTAACAATTGTTAGATTTGGTGCAGATGGAGAAAAGATGCTGAGGTGTTCCCAGTGACTAATTAGGTCAGCATAGAGGTCATACAGAGTTTGTATTGTGGAGAGTTTGGGGTGGCGAATAAGTCGGGGAAAATATCGCATGCTATAGTGACAGTGATACTGAATGAGCCTAAGTGAGAGGTGAGTGCAGTAGTAGAGATAGGGTGAATATGTAATAGCAGAGAGCAGATGGTAGCATTTACCTGGCAGAGCAAATGACGTCTTCTGTACTTTTGGTCATTCCTCTGAAATGTGGAAACAACACTGATTAGGTTAGTGTTCTCCAAGGAGGCTGGCAGGGTCTGGTGGCACACCTCCTCTGACAATCCTCTGGGTAGACGAGAGCCCTTGTCTACATTACACTGCCCACCAAGACTTCCAGGTCCCTGTTAACAAAGCAGAATGCCGATTTCCCCTGGTCAGCCATGCCCAGAGAAAACATCTGTAAACCTACAGGGCAGCCTCAGACAGCCAGCACTTGACCACTTTTACAAACAGCCTTTTAATGATAGTGCCAGCAACAGGGGATGCCATGATATGCTGGGATAGCCAGGCTTTTCAATTGTGATTAGTCTTTTTTGTAGTCCAAGGAGGGCTCAGCATAGTAACAAGCAATTGACTGGGAGGCAGTGGTGTAATGGTAAGGTCGTTGGATTAGTAACAGTGTTGAATCATGTCCTGGCTGATAATGAGATCTGAATTCAATAACTATCTAGAAATTAAAAAAAAGTAAGCTTAATGGCATAGCCCCTGTCGACTGTAGAAAAACCCATCTGGTTCGTTAATGCTGTTTAGGGAGGGAAATTTGTCATCCTTACCTGGTCTGGTCTACATGTGTCTCCAGACCCGTGGTTGAGTGTGGTTGAGTCTTAACTGGCCTCTGAGCAACAAAGGGATGGGTGACAAAGTCTGGCCAAGCAGATGATGTCCACAGCCAATGAATGAACAAAAAAAAACTTGATTGGTTACTGAGCAGGTGGCTTAGGTGTGGTCAATATGGCAAAAACATCCACTCTGCAGAGAGCAAGCGTCCATCTCTATCTCCCTTCTGCATGGAGAAGGGGAAAAAAAAACTCGTCGCTCTCCCTCACCTTTTCAATGTAAGTCGTACTCTCTACAATCCAAATAGAAGATGGTTAAAAAAAATTCAGAGACAAAAGAGCTAATTCTCAACCAGTGAATGAAACACTGAGAATTGGTGTGTCCAAAATCTTATGTCATTAGCACAGAATCAGAGAGTCAAAAGAAAGCCAAAAGAAAACAATTCATTGATATTGTGATCTAGACTGGTGACAGAACTGTGCTTCCACTAATTTTTTTTTTTGTCTTTACCCACCCACAATATTTGCGTCTTTTACCCTTGTGTGTCTGTTTGTATGCGTATCGGAAATTTAGGAAACAGGCAGAGTTCAAGTTATAGAGTTTATAGATTAGCGATTCAATTAGTCCCTTTTTTTGCCATTGGTTAAAAAAAAGTTGGAATACAATGAATAATTATTTCCCTTTTTTGTGGGGGCAAGGGGAACTTGGTGTACATTTTCTTTTAAAGTGAAGTAGACAGGTAAAATTGCACAATTCAATGCTTTAATCAAATGTTCACATTTATGATGACTCCAGGAATAGCAGGGATTGATTTTCAATGCACTATTTCAGTGAGTCACGAGGGTATTGCTCACCAAATCCCATCCATGTGAATTAGAGACTGCAACTGTTGACAGTGTTCACTAGCCTTCCAAACAATGAGAGAAATACACATATGCACACATACAGCAAGTGCATCTTAATAAAAATTTAGGTAACTATGTCAATTTACAAAGGTAGACTAGAATTTTATTTACATTCCAACTAAGCTGGTTAATGGTGTAAAATACCATTAACAGTAACTATATTGTAATATGCAGTTCCAATAGTAACTATTAGCTGTATAATGTCCATTGTTTAATCAATCATATGATTATTAGGATAAGCAATTAATTAAATCATTGAAATGTAAGCTGTGGAGTTCTCAGCAATGTTTTCCTATATAACAACAGTGACTGATCTTCAAAGTTGCTTCATTGTCTGTGAAGTGCTTTGTGGCTTCCTTTGAGGACATGTAGAAGTTCCATATTTCCTTCTCTATTCTATTAAATCTTATCACAAATTAAAACAATTACTGAAGGCAGTGTCTTTGGACATTCAGCGTTTCAACCTTATACTTTTTATCTGATTTGCACATTGAAGAGTTTGGAATTTAAAAGTTGACATAAATGGAATGCTGTGCAGCCAACAGTCAAGTGTGTTAAATTTGTACAACTTCAGAGATTTAAACGTGAGACGTGTTTAGAATTACATGCATGTTCCAACATTTATGTCTATGTGGCTAAGTCAGATAATCATTTGATCAGAATGTGGTGCATTTATAGTCCATGAATACTCTAGGCTAACACTGCTGTGAAATGAAATATAATTGGAGGCTTGTGCCTCTGAGAACACATAAAGTGAAGGTCCTGCATTACTATTCAGGTAAAGTTTGAAAATCACGAGGCAATATTAAAAGAAGTGGGTTTGCCCTGGTCAATCGTTTTTCTTTCAAATAATGAAACCAAAACAAATCGGATAAACAACTAGTCATTGATCACATTGGTGTTTGCTATCATTGACATTGTGGAATATCTGTTTACATTCACAAGTAATGTATTATCTGAGGTGCTTTGAGGCATTTTGATGTCACAGATAAAGTAATGGAAGTAATGGCAATGCAGTAGACTTCAAAACATTATTTCATAAAGTAAAACATAAAACACCTGTTAACAAATTTGAAACTCGTGAAATTAAAGGAGCAGCTAGATAAAAAGCTGGATACGAGAAATAAACTATGATGAGTATTTTTTAAGACTGGAGGGATGTTTACAGCAGTCTGGGGGGGATTTCAAAACAACCTATAAAATACAATCCCCTTAATCCCAAAAGCCTCCCTTATAGTCCCCACACATTTATAGTTCCTTCTATTTCGCATCTATCAAAGATTTATACAGCGCAAAAAGGCCCTTAGCCCATCAAGTCTGCACTGACATGATTACCACTAAAAGCGTGCTGATCCCAATTTCCTGCACCTGTCCTATATCCTTGAATGTTATGATATTTGAAGTATCCATCCAAATTTTTATGTACAGATTGTCAGGTTCCGGCCTCCATTAATTTTCGCAGCCAGTGTGTTCCAGATTCCCACCAGCTGCTGAGTGAAGAAGTTTTTTTTCAAATCTTCTCTGAATCTCCTGCTCCTTATCCTAAAACAAGCCAAACAGAGACATGTCAGGGAGTTCCCGGAGGCCTGGCATTCCAACTGGAACTCCATCAACAAACACATTGAACTGGACCCGATACATAAACCACTGAAAAACAGAACTGGAAATAATGCCAACCACCCTAGCAAACCAAAGCATATAAATAACAAGTGGAACAGAACACTAATGCTTCACTGGAGGCGCACTGACCATGTTACCTAGCAGGGTGGCGAAACATCTGCAATCAACACACTGGCTTGGCAAGCAAGTCTACAACCTCATCCACAACCCAAGCTACAAATCTTCTCAAAAATATGAAGTGTTAGGTTTACTCTTACTTCAATACCCCATCTTGAGCATCTGATACCCTTTCCTACTATGGGAAGGTGATAGCTTAGTGTTATTATTACCAGTCCATTCATCCAGAGACCCAGGTAATGCTCCCAGAGCCTGGGTTCGAAACTCACCCTGGCAGATGGGGGATTTGAATCTAATAAAAGTCTGGAACTAAGAGTCTAATGATGACCAAGAAACCACTGTTGATTGTAGGGAGAAACCCATCTAGTTCACTACTGTCTTTTAGGGAAGGTAACTGCCATCTTTACCTGGTCTTGCCTTTTTTTTATTCATTTGTGGGATGTGGGCATCACTGGTTGGACTAGCATTTATTGCCCATTCCTAGTTGCCCTTGAGAAGGTGGTGGTGAGCTGTCTTCTCGACCGCTGCAGTGCACCTGCTGTGGGTTGACCCACAATGCCCTCAGGGAGGCAATTCCAGGATTTTGACCCAGCGCCAATGAAGGAACACCGATATATTTCCAAGTCAGGATGGAGAGTGGCTGGGAGCAGAACTTGAGGGTAGTTCAGCCTCTATGTATCTGCTGTCCTTGTCCATCTAGATGGAAGCGTTGTGGGCTTGGAAGATGCTATCAGAAGACCTTTGGTGAATTTCTATAGTGCATCTAATCTTGGACAGTACACACTGCTGCTACTGAGTGTCGGTGGTGGAGTGAGTGGATGCTTGCGGGTGTAATGTCAATCAAGTGGGCTGCTTTGTCTTGGATGGTGTCAAGTTTCTTGAGTGTTGTTGGAGCTTACATGTGACTCCAGATGCATAGCAATGTAACTGAACTGTAAGGAATTAGGGGTGTGCGAGAAATACTGGCCTAGCCAGCAACATACACACCCAGTGAATGAATTAAAATAAAGGCAGCAGGAAAAGGGTATCAGAGTTTCAAGATTAACAGCCACAGTTAAAGTAAGCCTTATCAGTGTGAAATAGAAGGGAATTCTCTCCGGTGTGGGAGATTTTTGGGATTGTATTTTGTAAGGTTTTTTGAGAACTTTAAACTTGTGCAAATAGTTTGGTTTATTCTATTCTTTCTTAATTTCTTTTGCATAATTAATTTACATTTTGTTGTTAAACATAATTCTGCAAAATTGTAGTGAACGATCACCTCACTAAAACCAGAAAAAAAGCAATGTTATCGAGCCAGATTCCAGCCAAGGATCTGATTTTCCTGTAAAACCATCAGTTCGGGGATCATAATAGTGGTTAGATACATGACAGTTGCAATTTAATGTAGAGAAATTTCAAATGAAATATCTTAGTTGGAAGAATGAGAAGAAACAAGATGAAGTAGATCTTTGAAGGACAGGATAAATTGAAATAGTTGTTAAAAAGCATATAAATTCCTATTAATCAATAGCACAGAAAGGCAATATTAATCCAACAACTCAAGTATTATGTTAAATTCTGAGAATTACAGTTCAGGAAGAATATGAGACCTAAGGATTGGTGCAGATTTATGAGAACGGCACCTGGAAGCAAGATTACGGTTACATGGAGAGTTGGAAAAAAATATTTATTCTCTTTAAAGCATAAGAGTTTAAAGGGAGATTTAATATACACTCAAAATCTTGAACATTTTTGAATAAGTAATAGGAATAAAATGGCGGAAGAATCATAACCAGATGACATAGATTTAAGGCAATTGTTAAGATGAGAGAAACTTATCGTATTTAATGATCTGGAATACACTGACTGAAAGCGTAGTGGAATCAGATTAAATAACAATTTTCTAAAGGAAATTGGATAAATACTGACGAGGAAAATGTGCATGGCTCTGAGGGAAGGACAGCAGAATGGAACTATTTGGATAGCTCTTTCACACAGGGCCCGACGGGCTGAATGGTCTCTTTCGGAGTTTACATCATCTTGTGATTCTCTAATCTCCTATTCATATCTTTCCTCATGACTTTTCTCCCCCAAATATATAAAGATAATGAATTAACGAGGAGCACTTCCCCACAGGTTACGCTGACTTCAAATTAAAAAGCGGTGCATTTGCTCTCAGTCAGCAAAGGCCAGGTATCCATGGCAACTTTCTCAGTGTGACTGCCAGTATGCATTCTGGAACATTTGCTGCCCAAAAAAAAAACCGCACTGGAACAACAACAAAGATTCACATGGCAATGCCATACTTAATACAATGTCAAACAAACTTTTACAGATATCACTAAAAGTGACGCAGCGGTAGTGTCCCTACCACTGGATCAAGAGGTTCAAGTTGCATCAGCTCCACAGGTGTGTAATAACATATCTAAACAGACTGATTAGAAAAATAGGTTAAATTTAAAAAAGAATAAAATGAATGCAAACCTGTGGCCAAACTTAAATTCCAATAACTTGCACATATACTTTTCTGCATCAGAAGTATGACTGAATTGTGGATTTCCTGATCACAATGGCACAAATTCTTATCTTAAGGTATTAAAACATTAGGGAGGATTTTTGCCTGTGTTTTGTTTTTAACACGATAACGAAGAGGTTACACATCTGCATTCGAACAATGCCTTCGTCTTTATGTCCAGAAACATACATAATTTATGAGTGACACTGCCGCATGGTTATAAAGCTGTTGTTTCACTCAAACACAATATGCATTACATTCCATCGTATGTAGGATAAACCAGAATTCACTTACGAGTCATGAAGTCAGTTTGCTTTCATAACATTGGCAATATTGAATCTGTCACCCATTCTACACCCCAATTTTCCTCTGCATTTGCTAGGTGGCTAACGTGATACCGTCAGTTTATAATCACATCAAAGTTCTAGCACATTAGTAGGCAGCTCACCACAACCTTCTCAAGGGCAACTAGGGATGGGCAATCAATGCTGATCTAGTGATGCTCACATCCTGTAAACGAACAAAAGCAATTGATTCTGAGGGAACTTGATGGGCTGGATGCTGAAAAGGTGTTTTCCCCTTAGGACATACTGTTTAAAAATAATGGGTTCCCCCATTTAAATGTTTTTCTTGGAGGGTCCCGAGTCTATCGAATTTTCTACCCTAGACAGTGGCAGAGATGCAGTCATGGAATATTTTTAAGTACAGTGAAGTCGGAATGAGTCAATCCATTAATCCAAAGCATGAGTTCTGCCAAAGTTCTACCAACCCCACCACCAGCAGAACGGGAAAAAAAACATTCTGGACTAGTAACTCTGGATTAGCCAAATTCAGAGAACTAGCTCATGGTCTTGCAATCATGCCAACCAAATGGAGCAAAGTTAGGTCACACTACAGCTTAAAATCAGAGGCAGCCATCAGTGAACACTGAGTTCTCTCTGTGAAATCCTGCAACTATGGCTAAACTGGTGAAAAAGCTAAAACTGCCATCCATTGGAGACAAAGTGAAGTTGATACTGCGAGTGGAAACCTGTGGTATGAAGCTAAAAAGCAAACTTTGTGAATGAGTAGGAGATTTCACCAGAGTTCGTCAACTATCTGAAGCACAAGATAAAATCACTGGAATGCTCTAACTAGCAAGCATTTTCTCCTGAAGAGAACTTTTCTCCCAAAGCCTGTGGAATTCTCTACCCCAGACAATGGTGAAGGTAGGCCCAAGGAATATTTTGATCTGTCCCAATGAAGAGTGTGGTCTGCTAACATGATTTAAGATAGCTCAAGCCAAGAGTGTTCCCATCTCTGGTCCAATCTTCTAGGAAAGGAGAGTAGTTCTGGCAAAGAGACTGGGCCACAAGGGGTTCACCAGCAGTAATGGTCCATTGTCTTCCACATGTAGGGTTGCTACAACAAGAATAAAGATGACTGACTGCAAAATTTTCTTGAGCACATCCTAGACAAGTATTCACCAAGGGGCATTTTTGATGCACATGAATCCGAATTGTTTTACATCCTTTACCAGAATGGTCTTTCATGGTTAAAGTTGAAATGTCGAATGGTGAAAAGTGAACCATGCAACAGATCACTGTTCTGGTCTGCGCTAACATGAATGGCAACAAAAAGCCTTCTCCTACTTTTGATAGGAAAGTCCAAGAAAGCACATCGCTTTGTGAATGTCAAGACTGTAGTCTCAGACAGCACGGCTAACACAACCACCTGGAATACTTCCAGCATTTGGGGATCAGCAAGATAGACAAAACGTAAAAGGAATAAATGGAAAATTATCATTACAGTCAACTGTCTTGTGTATTCTGACAATGCTGGCCTCAAGAGTATCAAGCTGATGCTCTTGCTTCCCAATACAATGGTGAAGCTCGAGCCAATGGATTGGGGTTGATTAGGCATTTATAAAAAACCTACCAACGACAGCAGATTTTTCACGTTATTAAAGTCACTCATACTAAGAAGGGTACAACCCAAATGTTCTAGAGACTGCGTACATGATGAAGGCAGCATGAAAGATGATGATAGAAGCCACAGTCACTAACTGTTTCAGGGATCAAATTGGCTACAACTATGCAGGAAGCCAAGAATGAGGAGGAGCAGGAAGAAACAAACCAATGTCAAGGCTCTTCTTACTCACCTGCAGGAGGCCACCATAGAAATTCCAGAACAGGTAACCATGGAAACTTACACCAAGGTGGATGACACTGTTCACTGCAGAAAGAACTGACAGTTGTGACAAATGTATGTGTTGTACATTTTTCAACCAAGCAGCCTGAGGAGGCTGGTGATCCTGATCCTGAGTATTCTGGCGAATAGCTGCCCACCCACCTGTTCTCCTAGCTGAATTCACAAAGGCCACTGGGATGCATTGCAAAAACATGGAGAAGCTTAGCTTGACTGCATTGGTGACAATGGCAGACTGTACATACTCATCCAAAGACAGCAAAATAAGCAGAAAATGATTACTGAGCTTTTCCAAAGCTAATATTCTATATTTTCAATGCCTTTTGATGCATTCGATCAAGCCATTGTAAACCTAAACAAATAAAAAAAGGACATTTTTCACATATTTACTGTGTCACCATTTTCATTTGTTTTCATGACATTGGGCAAAACTGGGTGGCATAGCAGCCTCCTCTGCTATTTCAAAGATACACTCAACAGGAATTTGTGGATGAACCCTGCTATTTTTCTTATTGCAATTTTACTCCATTAGCTAGAAAGGGTTTTGAGCTATTCAGTGGTGATGAAATACACGATATAAATGCAAGTCCTACTTTTATTTAAATCAGCTAAGTTAAAACATGCATGGGTTCTAAGCATTTTGCACTATGCCATTCATGTATCTATTATTGGTTGCAACACACATCTGGTCATCCTGATAATCAAGTGAATACAATTTCACTTTCTTTCCATCTCATTTTTGAGGATCAGATGTATTTTTGTTGGGATGAATGTTTAGTATTCATAGCTGCGCTAATGAAAATGCACTGAGCCAGCATGTGAAGAAAAATAATGGTCATTTCACAATGAAGAAACAAAAGTTAAAATTATCTTAGCGAATTTTGAAGGCACAATTTGCATTAAAATCTACAGGTTCTTTTTTTTTTAACCCCACTACTCATTCCAAGCTAAAAAAGCAATATGCTAAAATTATGCTGAACATTTGCCTTTGTACAACATTGTATTAAGACGCCTATATTTGCACACAGGTCGTGTCGGTGCCACTTGACAGCTTGTCACATTTTTGTTAACTTTTTTCTAATAAATTGTGATGTTCACATTAATAAAGGGAATTGTCTCTGTAAAGTTGATACAATTATTATTCAATCATATTGTTGTGGGACTGCTTCTGACCATCTTTGAACTTTTCCAAATTAGTTTCCTACTGTGGTATGTTTATGCTAAACATAAGCCTCGATTTTCACGGGGTGGGAATCCAGGCAGTAGGAAGCAAGAGGAACATCAAATTCTCCCTGGCCTCATCAACTGAGAGGTTGGATGATTTGAACTCCTGGGTCTCACTTGCATAGAGCCGTCCAGTTGCTCATCAAAAACCAATAGAAAGTGGTAGGCAGGAGACTGGAATATCAGATAGCACAACCAGAATGAATGCCATCTTTGCCAATACTATCATGAGTTATATGTCAAAAGCAAAAGCAATTAGATTATTTGAAAAATCTTTACACAATCTTGTGGACATACCATGTGCCCCAATTTCTTCTTTAAAGTTGAAAAAAAAATCAATCTAGACTGGGGTTTAAGAGCATTTTGCGAGAAAAATGTAGCTCTTCTCTGCAGTGCTGTATTACTTACTTTAATCAAGTCATAATACAAGAAGCAGCAAGTAAAGATGTTAGTTGTCTTACAAAGATGTTACTTGTTTACAATGTTTTGATATTTAGGTATCTTTGTAGTCTTACGACAACATTTATAAACTGAACATATTGCTTAGAAGATCCAGCTGATGTCTTCACATTTAAATAAAGTAACATAAGTAGTTGAGGTGGGAAGAATGAACTCTTTATCTAACTAATATTTTTAAAAACTCATTGCAATTGAGACTAGGATGCATTGTGCTTATTTTTCTGGCAAAACAGGCCGAGAGTAATTGCACTGAGACAGCCTGCATCCAATTCCGATTTAAATGTTAATAAAGGCCTGCTGCACGACTCCAACACCCCTGCCAATTCCCCACCACCCCTCAAATCCTTTCCGGTGACCAAAGGACATATCTTCTTTATTTGTTCATTTGTTGGAGGTGGGCATCACTGGCTGGGCCGGCATTTATTGCCTGTCCCTAGTTACCCTTGAGAAGGTGGTGGTGAGCTGCCTTATTGAACTGCTGCAGTCCACCTGCTGTGGGTTGACCCATAATGCCATTAGAGAGGGAATACCAGGATTTGGACCCAGCGACAGTGAAGGAACTGTGGTATATATCCAAGCCAGGATAGTGAGTGGCTTGGAGGGGAACTTGAAGCTGGTGGTGTTCCCTTATATCTGCTGCCCTTGTCCTCCTAGATGGAAGTAGTTGTGGGTTTGGATAGTGCTGTATGATGATTTTTGGTGAATTTCTATAGTGCACCTCGTAGATGGTACACAGTGCTGCTACCGAGTTTCAGTGGTGGAGGAAGTGGATGCTTGTCGATGTAGTGCCAATCAAGCAGGCTGCTTTGTCCTGGATGGTATCAAGCTTCTTGAATGTTGTTGGAGCTGCACACATCCAAGCAAGGAATACTATGTCCTTCATTGTCAGGAATACAGCAGTACAGTGAAAAGTTTTTACACTGGCTACCTCTAAGGGCACCATCTTAGCTACAAGTACCTAGGTACAAGTCTTGGAAACAAAAGTGGAATAAAAGGAAAAACAGTAGCATTACTTACAGTGTCTAAAAAAAGTTAGAAATAAGGTGGTTATAGTACTCCATCACACTCCTGGCTTGTGCCTTGTGGATGCAGGGAAGGCTTTGGAGATTCAGCAAGTGAGTTACTCAACGCAGTACTCTTAGCCTCTGGCCTGGTCTTGTAGCTACTGTGTTTATGTGGTGAGTTCAGTTGACTTTCTGGTCAATGAAAACTCCCAGGATGTTGATAGTGGGGAATTCAGTGATGGTAACACCATTGAATGTCAAGGGACGGCGGTTAGATTGTCTCTTATTGGTGATGGTCATAGCCTGGCATTTGCATGATGCAAATGTCACTTGCCACTTGACAGCCCAAGCCTGGATATTGTCCAGATCTTGTTGCATTTGAACACGGACTGCTTCAATATCTGGAGTCATGAATGGTGCTGGACATTGTGCAATCATCAGCGAATATCCCCATTTCTGACTGTATGATGAACAGAAGGTTGTTGATGAAGCAGCTGAAGATGGTTGGGCCAAGGATATTACCCTGAGGAACTCCAGCAGAGATGTCCTAGACCTGAGATGACTGACCTCCAACAAACAAGACTATCTTCCTTTGTAGATAACAAGCATGGGGCTGGATGAACACAGCAGGTCAAGCAGCATCACAGGAGCAGGAAAACTTGACGTTTCGGGCCTAAACCCTTCCTTTGTATCAGGTATGACTCCAACCACCGGAGAGTTTGCCACCCGACACCCATTTATTCCAGTTTTGCTAGGGCTCCCTAATGCCACACTCGGTTGAATGCAGCCTTGATATCAAGGGTTATCACTCTCACCTCACCTCTGGATTTTATCTCTTTTGTCCATGTTTGAAACAAGGCCGTAATGAGGTCAGGAGCTGAATGGTCCTGACGAAACCAAAACTGGGCATCACCAAGCAGGTTTTTGCTGAGCAGATACTGCTTGATAACACTGTTGATGACATCTTTCATCTCTTTAATAACGATTAAGAATAGACTGATGGGGCAGTTGCTGGCCGGTTTGAATTTGTCTGGCTTTTTATGTACAGGATATACTTGGGCAAGTTTCCACAATGTTGGGTAGATTCCCGTGTTGTAGCTGTACGGAACAGCTTGGCTAGGGGAGCGGCAAGTTCTGGAGCACAAATCTTCAGTACAACTGCTGAAATGTTGTCAGGGCCCATAGCCTTTGCAGTATCCGGTGTCTCCAATCGTTTCTTGATATCTCAAGTTGTGAATCAAATTGGCTGGAGACTGGTATCTGTAATGCTGAAGAAAACTGCAGAAGGCTGACATGGGCCCATTTTGTTTTCATAGAATCCCTACAATGGGGAAACAGGCCTTTCAGCCCAATGAGTCCACACCAATTTTCCGAAGAGCATCTCACCCAGACCTACACCCAGAACCATCCCCCTACCCTATCCCTGTAACGCTGCATTTCCCTTAGCTAAAACACCTAACTTACACATCCCTGAACATTATAGGTAAATTAGCATGGCCAATCCACCTAACTTGCGCATCTTTGGACTTTCATTGCAGATTCTTCAGAGGGCCCTGTCACCAGCAATGGATGAAAAATGAAAGGTCACTGCTGGCAAATCAGTCAGTTCAAAATCGTATCACGAGGTCTGCTGTTAATACAGATGCAATTAGTGGTCCTATATCATCACATATTGGTAATCAAGAGTGGAGCAGCAACTCCACCCAATTATTCAGATCTCTTCAGGAATGCGCTTCCTCCTCCTTCTACGAAAATCTACTGCATGATGTTTATTTTAGTAGGTTGGATAGCATTACACTGCAGGTTGCTAATTAAATTTCTGGACCACCTTGGAGTACTTTTCAGCAACAAAAAATCTCACCAGAGAGAGTAGCTGTTCCCCTGAAGTTCCAAGGTCCGCCTTCTGAAGCTAAGTACCAACAAGCATTCAATGGAGCAGTTGTGAATGATGGGCAGCTGAAGAAAGATGATTAACGACCATGTATTTCACCACACTGCCTGTAATCTTGCAGAAATGGAAATTCTGATCAAAGGGTCAACCACTGGAGGTTATCATCATGAGACTGTCCTTTCTTTGTTATTTTCTAAATTAAACATCAGTGTCAACTGAAATGCAAAAATACTGCTGCATTTATGCTAATTCAAATTTATTACAATGTTGATCCTCAATGATTTACATTATTCTGTGTTAAAGATCAATTGAGAAGGGCAAGAATGGTGGCTGATGTCTTAAAAGCTACCAGTAAGTATCCCAGCCTATTAAATTATAATTTGACATCATGAAATGTTTAATCAAGTGCAAATGTTTTCTATGACAGTCGAAGAATGCAGGAATATTCATTTTAATACTTCTGCTGCACAGAATCATCTCAGGAGACCTCATTAAAACAGAATACTAAATGCAGATATGAACTAAAAGTGTGCAACTACACAAGATGGCACCTCTGTATAACCGCATACAGATTTGAAATTTAACTTTCAAAACAGTAACTCAAGTACAGTGAATCATGAGTATGCTACCAGACTGAGAAGTGCTTTTATATACATTTTATAAACTCTACACATGAGTAATTCTCTATGTCCAGTTGTTTCATAGCTTATGAGCCACTTTTGCAGTAAATTTGATTATCTCCCAAGGACTGACATCTGTCTTGCTCCCTGGATTCCTACTCTCTACATAAGTTACAGTTTCAGAGAGTGTAACAGATCAATTTCCTAAACATAACCCTCTTTCCCATCTCTAGATAAATACACAGGCAAGCAGGGTGTTTAGCACCATTTGCAATTTCTCACATAGTGAAGCAGTCCATTCCTGCACTCAGCAAGATTTGGAAAACAGCCAGGCTCATAAGTGGCAAATAAAATTTGCACCACATGACCACCAGACAATGTTCATCCCCGAAAATACAACAGTCTAACCAGCAGCCTGGTGTTTTACCTCAACATCAACATATCCTATGTTTCACATATGGGTGTGAAAAGCCAGCAAAGTATACAAGTGAAGTGGGGCTAATACTTCCTCTTTATTTGGCAATCCGCAGATGGCACTGAAACCAGAAGTCAATGCATTGGCACACCAATTGCCATGTGCAGAACCTTGGAGCAGCGGCTCGGCTGCAGGGCTTAGAAGAAATATTGAGTGAGGCACGAGTTGGACAAGGTCAGAAAGATGCAATGCAGGCCCTTTTTAAAGTCCTACAAACTATCCTCAATTTTACATTAGCCTTGTTTCAAAATTGTATGTCAAATACACATAATTGGAGATGCAGGTTAAATGTGAGTTCAATTGGATCCAAGGTTGGCTTAGTAAAAGAGACAAAGGGTATTGGTCGATGGCTCCCCTTGTGAATGGAAAGCTGCTTCAAGTGGTGTTCCGCAGAGCTTGGTGTTGGTAGCCCGCCTGTTTGTTTTATACATTAATGATTTGGACATAAATATGGATGGCACAATTGGGAAATTTGCAGACAGAACAAAAATTGGCTGTGTAGGCGACAGTGTAGAGGATAGCTGTAAGCTCCAAAATGTTATAGATGGGTTGGTGGAGTAGGCAGGATGGAGTACTACATTGTCAAGTCTGATGTGTCTGCTTTACAAGGTCAAACAGTAAAAGGGAACACACAGTAAACAGGAATATACTGAGAGAGGTGGATGAAGTGAGAGTTTGTGGCATGCAAGTGCACAAATCCCTAAAGGTAGCAGTGCAGATACATAAGGTTGTAAAGAAGACAGAGGTATAGAATACAAAACTAGGCATATAATGATGAAACAGTTAAGACATTTGTCAGGCCATAGCTGGAGCATTTTGTGCTGTTCTGGTCACCACATTACAGAAAGGTCATAATTGCTCTGGAGAGAGTGCAGAGAAGATTTACCTGAATGTTGCCAGGGCTGAAGAATTGTAGCTACAAGGACAGATTGGAGAATTTGGGAGGTTCTGAGGAAGGGTCACCAGACCCAAAACATTAACTGATTTTTTTCTTCACAGATGCTGCCAGATCTGTTGAGCTTTACCAGCAGCTTCTGTTTTTATTCCAGATTTACAGCATCTGCAGTTCTTTTGGTTTTTATTGGAGAAGTTGGGGCTGTGTTCCTTGGAACAGAGAAGACTGAGGGGTGACATGATTGAGGTAGACAAAATTGTGAGGGTTAGAGATGGAGTAGGTAGAAAGAACATGTTACCCTTGCAGAGAGTTCAAAAACCAATAGTCATAATTCAAGCTAAGCAGCAGAAGTATTAGAGGGGCGTGAGGGAAAATGTTTGTATTCAGTGGGTGGCGGGTGTCTGGAATTCCCTGCCTGAGCAGAGAATTAGGCAAAGACCCTAAACTCCTTTAGATATTATCTGAATTTTCACCTTAAGTGCTGTAAACTGCAGGGATATGGGGTGTGTTTAGGAAGATGGGATTAGTAAGGGCATTTGACGGTCTTTGGCCAGTTGAGATTTCAGATGAGATTGTTAGTAAGACAGCAGAACTGAAAAAGACTCATATCGGACCCGAAATGTTAGTGCGGTTTCGCTCTCCACAGATACTGCCAGACTGAAGTTTCTCCAGCATTGCATCTGTTTGTTAAAATAGATATTTGATTGTATGGAATGTACAACAGGAGTATATCAATACTATGAAGCAAGACATATGAAGGGCCTGTCAATTGATTTCGTTGCCCGAATCTCTATATTTGTTTGGTCACTGTTTCTAGTTTATGGCCCATTGTGTACAAGGTGGTTTGGCTACTGGGGAGTTTATATTTAGTCGGTGTTTATGAACAGACTCAAAACGTTTGATGTTTTCAAAGTATCAGGCAAAGGAGAATGTAACAGCCTTGCATGGGGCAACAGCTATACATATTTTAAACTACAGCATTTTTTTGGGAGGGGGAGCTGTCTTGCACTCCATATTTCGTGCTGCATTACTAGTCTGTGTGCTGCAGGGGACAATATTTGTTCAAAGCAAGCTGACTATAAAGCCAAGTCCTCTCATGTCGTGGTCTCTCATTTCTTGTGGGAGAGGGAAGATGTAGAAATTGTCCTTTTCTTTGCTGTTACTGCTAATTGGATCTACAACTATTGTATTACTATTCATTCATATTTCTACATTCTGACTGCTGAGAATGCTCGTTTTCTTTTCTCCAACTTGCCACCCTTCCTCTCCTTTCCTGTCTTTTTAATTATTTCAATTGTCTCACTCTTGCACATGACTTCTTAAACCAGACATCATTTTACAGCAGTTAACAGCACCTCATATTTCGCTTGGGAACCCTGCAGCCCAATGGTATCAATGTGGACTTCACAAGCTTCAAAATCTCCCCTCCCCCGACCGCGTCCCAAAACCAGCCCAGCTCGTCCCCGCATCCCTAACCGGTCTGTCCTTCCTCCCACCTATCCACTCCTCCCACCTCAAGCCCCATCCCCACCTCCTACCTACCAGCCTCATCCCACCTCCTTGACCTGTCCGTCCTCCCTGGACTGACCTATCCCCACCCTAACTCCCCACTCACCTTTACTGGCTCCATCCCCACCTCTCTGACCTGTCTGTCTCCTCTCCACCTATCTGCTCCTTTATCCATCTTCCATCTGCCTCCCCTTCTCTCTCTATTTATTTCAGAATCCCCTTCCCCTCTCCCATTTCTGAAGAAGGGTCCAGACCCGAAACATCAGCTTTCCTGCTCCTCTGATGCTGCTTGGCCTGCTGTGTTCATCCAGCTCTACACCTCGTTATCTCTAATTTTAAAGTAACATGTATTTCAGAACTGCTATCTGAATATTAGCCTGTATTACTTTCCATCTCCTGGTGCCTTCACTGTATTGGATTTTGGCAAAGTCAAGACTTCTTAAGCAATTCCCATGGAGATCAGCAAATTGCGAGTTCTGCGAGGATCCGAATGGAGGTCTTGGGTCATATGTCAGTCTTGGATGTTCTTGCCAATGATGCTTATGGGAGCAAAATCACCCATATGAGGGCGGTGTAAGAACAATTAGGTAAGTAAATACTAGTGAGAAAAAATGCTCAAAATAAATCGGGGATGTGGTTGGAACTAGAGTTAAAACAGTGAAGGGGTGGTCTCAACTGTAACGAAAATTGTGACCAGCAATCCCTTGATTTTAAAATTCTTATCCTGGTTTTCAATTCTCTCCACAGCCTTCGCCAGCCCTAGCTCTGTAATTTCTTCCAGTCTTACACTGCTCAAAGATATCTGCACTCTTCTGGTTCTTGTCTCATGAGCATCTCAAATTTTAATCACTTTGCCATTGTGTCTTCAGTTGTCAAGATCCAGCACCCTGAAATTTCCCCCTCAGCCTCTGTCCCTCTTTCGCTTCTGAAGGTGCACAATTCATCAACGGCAATGTCATTAAACATCAACAGAAATTATTATGTTCTCTCTTCTAGGAGATGGTAATTGCCTGGTGCTTCTATGACACGAATCTTACTTGCTACTTATCAGCCCAAGCCCAAAATGTTGTGCAGGTCTTTCTACATACAGGTACAAGCTATGTCATTATCTGGAGAGATAGGAATGGGACTGAACACTGTTAGGAACAAACGCAGGCAAGATGGTAGGGCGGTTTCCCATTTTTTTCACCACTTCACTGACCACAGATACATGCATTTTTAAAATTGGAGAAAGTATGATTTAACCCCTTGAGTACTGTGACTGAAAACAAATACAGGCAAAGGTTTTCTCATTAGTTTTTTTTTGAAAACAATTGTTTATTTCTCATTTTCAATGTATTCACAGCAGCACCCATACATGCACATAACAGATACAAAAACACACAGAAAAGGTGATTTTACAATAGGTAGCATTCATGTAGTGTCAAATCTCACTGGGGTAGAGTGCTGGAAATCAGACCCCATGATTCCCAATGTCATCACAAAAGTTAAAGACATTTATAAAAAGTGTACAAGGTTCCTCAATTTACCAGTCTTCTTAGACTCAGGTTAACAGAAAGCATGGACTAGATTTCTATACTTAACAAAAATTATTATTTATTACAAATAAATAAACTGTTATGTTGCATTACTAGTTAAAACTTTTTGATTTTCTGAAGAAGGGTCCAGGCCCGAAACGTCGGCCTTCCTGCTCCTCTGATGCTGCTTGGCCTGCTGTGTTCATCCAGCTCTACACCTTGTTATCTTAGTTAAAACTCTAACTCCCTTATAAAACCTCTTGTACACACAGGCACAAAAATGGTGTGATAAGTGGAGGAAAAAAAACTGTGAAAACAGTTCAATAATGTGTCTGTCTATGGTTTTGCTGAAATGATCCTTTTTGTTTGCCAGGACTTGCTGATCTGCAATCTCTCTTCTCCAGTTACTTTCACTTCCTTGTAGGAAGCACAAAGTGGGTTACAACTTCTAAAGTTGCTGACTTATTGGTTAGCAGCAGCGTAAACACCACTGACAACAAATATTAGTTATTTGCTTTTAAAAGGTACAGCAATCCTTCCACAATTCTGGTTTTTATTTTTAAAAAAAGTTCTTTTCCCATTTCATTGCTCAATGAAAAATACAGAAAATTAACAATATAATAACCTTTACAACAGGCTTTATAAAAAAATCCAAATCCACTATTATGACTAAATCTTTTGAGGCGGAAGCTTGGAACACTGCAGGCCTTAAGATTTCCTTTCAGTTTAGTTAAGAAGTTGGAGATCAAAAGCTTCTGGTAAGGAATTCCGGTGGATTCCTACTTGAAGCAACTAGTTGCTGGATTTAGGAAAGTCAAGAGTCAGTCACTGTAGTGAAGACCTGACTCGGCTCTTGAAATTGATAAGCAAATGGCTAGCCCCACTAATTTGCTGGTGGATCCTAGGCAGGGTCCTTCCTTTGCTCTGTGGGATCACTTCTCTCTGAACCTCTAAGACTGTCTCATGAGTAACTAGGGATGGAGAAGAAATGCTGGACTAGACAGCAATGTCCATATCCTGTGATATCTTTTTCAAAAATGCAATTTGTGACATGATGGTGGAGGGAAGGTCATTGATGAAACATCTGAAACTGACGGAGCCTAAGACACCGGCCTGATGAGCTCCTAAATTGATGTCTAGGGTTTGATATGATTAACATTTAGCAATAACTCTCAATATCAACATTTCCTTTTGACCTTTATATTGCTGCATGCATCAAGGGTCAGCATGCAGGCTGATGAAGGCTCTGACATTGCCTCCCACAAAAAAGGCTATGGCCCTTTATGAACAATCACTTTAAAGAAAATTGTACTTCGATTGGGAGGAGACTTTTGCAGACAGGTGATGCAATGGGGAGGTTCAAACTGGGGCAAAAAAGAATGTACTTCATGGTCTAGTTTTATGGTAACTGTGTTAGAAAAATTGTCTAGAACTTGGATTTTCATGGAACTGCAGCGTGTAAAGGAAAAAGAATTTTGGAATGACAGGATCTTATAATACCATAGGAAAAACTCAGCAAGCCTGGAGAGAAATCAGAGTTAATGTTTCAGGTCCAGTGACCCTTCCTTTGAAGGGTTCTTGAGTTGTGAAGAAGACTCGCTGATTTCTCTTCACACATACTGCCTGACCTGCTGAGTTTTTCTAGCAATTTCTGTTTTCGTTTCTGATTTCCAGCATCTGCAGTTCTTTCTTGATTTTTTGTGTAACGTCGTCATTTAGTTTCTTTTACCTTATATGTATTTATAAAATACTTTTCTATTTCTTTTGGGATGTTGACCTTTCTTCACAACTCTTCTTAGTATTGCCAGTCTTTCAGATGAAATTTTAAGCCAAGGTCCTGCCCACTCTAGAAAGGTGGATATAAAAAATTCCCTTACGGTAAAAAGTTCCACAAAACAAATCATTCTCTGGGTAAATAGGTTTCTGAATTCCTCATTGATTTATTAGCTGCCGATATTATGGACCCCAATTCTATTCTCAGCTGTAACCAGAAACATCTTCTCAATGTCAACCCTATCAAACATTTCAATCCTTCCATCCTTAAGACCAATACAACATCTTGATGTAACACATTTCCCCTTTTTCCAGTGACAGCTTCTTACAACCAAAATCTTGATAGAGAGAACCTTCTGGAATCCAAAAGTATTTTACATGACCTGTGAAACTTTACAGTAATTAAGCTAAACTTCCACAGCAACAAAACAGCACCCTCCAATTAAAATAAAGATGATAATGACACAAATGTAGCATGATACCAATTACTTCTAAACAGAAATTTTAAACTATCAGCTGCTTTGTTTTGGACTGAGAGACTTTCAGGACTGTTGAAAATTAAAAGCTATTGGTCAATTACTGCAAATGACAAATTTTATAATGCTGGTTCGGCAAGTAGTTTTTTTTTAACAGTCATGCTAAATAGAAAAAAAATACGTAAATTCCTCCTTCATCATTGTATTTAATTGCCAGTGGGGGTCATATTTTCTGCAAGAACAAAGGGTTTTTTTAAAGAAAAGTCTTTCAGTTTATAAGGTGTTTTCTATAAGATGAAGAAAATTTACAAATTTTTGCAGATATTTGTAGAATATATCATATTTAACACTGAAAAGGCACAACACAAGAATATGGATCAGAAAACATTGGTGTGATCCAATGAAGTAAATCCAGAAATGCAAACAGAAAACACAGGATTTAAACAGCGAGTCTGGCAGCATTTATTGTCAGGGAAAGAGCTAAAATTTCAGGTTTATGACTTGTTGAAGAGTCATCGACTCAAAATGTTAACTGTTTTCTCTCTCCAGGTGCTGCTGAATTCACTGAGTATTTTACAGCATTATATTGAATATAGAACAGTACAGCCCTTTGCCCACCATAATCTGTTTATATTTCAGATTTCTGCCATACATAGCATTTTGCTTTTTGAGTTATGGAGCGAATTCGATGCAATTTATGTTGTATTTCAGAAATCAATGCAATGTGCCTAATCAATGCCACCAACACTGCAATCCACCACTGATTTGCAGATGAATGCCCTTGGGGGGGGGCTGTGGGAGGGAGCAGGGGCAACAGCTGAGCAACATTGTCTTGCTCCATCCATGTTGCTAGGCAATACCAAGACAAGAGAGTTCAAGATGACACTCTGACATACTTTGCATTTCTTCTGCAGTCTTGTTAGTGTGAAATGTAATTCTAGCGATGAACACCTTGCACAATCTAACAAGCTTTACAACATGTATTCTATTGGGAGTTAGATAAGCCACAAGAGTAAATGATTGTTCAGCAGTAACACTGGTTCAGAAAGCAGATGTTCCAGAGCCAAAGTCTCACAGATACAGGTCACTGACCTGGCCAAGAATATTGCGCAGACTGTCTCTAAAGCATTTTGAACCTCTGTAAATAGGGAAAATAAATGTGAGCACAATACTGTCCATAAAGAATTCTGTATCCTACCTAACAAAGATGAAACTATAGGAATGAAAACCCATGGGGGACAAACTAAAGGGCAAAAAAAGGGCATTCAAACCCAGAACATGTTATTCATGATGCAGTGTTTACATTCAAGGGAAAGGCAAACCCTGTATGCTGCAAAAACCTATAGGTGAATCTTGAATGACTGTGGATTGTAACCCAAGGTTACCATGCTTAACTATCCTAGTTAAATACTCTGTAAGCATCCACATCAGAATAATCAATAAAACACAGAAAAAGTAAGAACATTTTAAGCTCCTTTTCCCATCAATTTTTAGTGCTACACTTTTATCTGGAAATTACATTCTAAATCTAAAAATCATAGCTTCAGATTAGCATTGGTTGAAATATTTTAGGAAAGTAAAGAAAAGACATTTGTTTCAGCTGGGGTTGAGAGCCAGCTGTTCATTCCAGATAACAATATCATCAATCCAGAAAGTACATGATGGCAAGAACAGTGACAACTGCAGTGTGCCTGAGTGACAGCCAAGCTTTGGTGAAACATATGGCTGAGCATCTTTATGGGAAACTTTAAAATTCATTTTAATTTCTTGAGGGTAACTTACTGCTCAGGGAGTGTTCTGTGGTATTTCAACCTGACCCTCTTCTGACCTTTGTTTTCATGTCACATAATGTAATCTGACCATGAAAATACACCGTAAAATGTACTCTCAGATATACTTGAAGAACAAACTGTCCTCTGTTCAATGATTCAATTCCTTCCCAGCGACAGGAACTAACTGCGCAGAAAAAGCCTTGGACATGGTGTGCAAACGTGTATTATCCAAATGGAAATTTTTTTAAATACGTCGGAGTATGCGTTTAAGCCTCAAATATTCATCCTTTCGCTTCACTTTTAATTTAATAGAATTTAGTTTTTTTGAAATTTATTACTTATCACAGGGCATTGGATTCAGTCATATCTCATGCTTCCATTTGGCTCATTACGTTTTTTTGTACATGTGACTTCATTTCATAAATGTATGTGGATGATTAAAACAGAAGCCCAGAGAAAGGAACAGAATAAAACGTTCATATGTGCAGAGGTTCAGCTATAATCCCAGAGATCAGGAGAAACCCTGCAGAAATTCCAGGCATTAAAGGGATTCCATTACATGTGAGCTTTTTCTGCCAGAGACAGTTCCTAGGGTGTGTCTGCTGATGCTTCATCCATTGCTGTTTCTCCTGGCATTTGTAAATCAGCAGTGGTTTGCCATTGTTTTTAATTCCCAGGGCAGGGTGAGGAGGTAGTTCCAAGTCTACCACCGCCTGAAGAAGTAATAAATTTGTGCTATTGATATCATTCCGAACCACATGCTAGCCATCCAACCAAGAGAGCTAACTGGCTCTCAGGCTACATGGAAATGGGATGAAAATACAGAATAGTTGACGAAATGTGGGCTTGTCAGAGTTTAGGTAACATGCACATTTAAAAGCCATATCATGCTCAGCTAATCTTGCTTTGAAGAAATAACAAGAAAGTGCAATGGGTGTACTTTATATGGACCTTCAAAAGGATTTTGATAAGGTATAGAGGCAAAAATTAAATATTTCCACTTCAGTCTGGTGAAGTGTCACCAATTCCATTTTTGTCTCCCTCCATGGGATTAGCCATGGGAAATGCAAGGTTTGGGGTGGGTCTGGATGGGATGCTCGTCAGAGGGTCAGTGTGGACTCGATGGGCCAAAAGGCCTATTTCTACACTGTAGGGATTCTATGATTCTATGTAACAAGCGAAGTGGCTAACTGGGATTTAGATGTACCATACTTAGACTGCCTTAAGGCTTTTGATAAATTGCTACAAAAGGTTAATGCGGAAAATAAGATCACACAGGATTAAGGGTAATATATTAGCTTAGATAAAGGACTGGCTAACCAACAGAAAGCAGACAGTAAGGATAAAGGAGTCTTTTTCAGTTTGGCAATCTATAACTAGTGGGGTGCCACATGGTTCGGTCCAAGGGCCCCAACTATTTGCAATCTATATTAATGATTTGGATGCAGGGATAGGATGTACTACAGCCAAACGTGCAAATGACACTGACATAGGTGGGAAAGTAAGGTGTAATGAATAAGTAAGGAATTTGGCAGCTGGAAGTTAACATGGATAAGTGCGAGGTTATCCATTTTGCTCAAAAGCATAAAAAGGCAACTTATTATTTAAATGGAGAGAAACTTCAACATACTTAGATACTAAGTGATCCAAGTGTTCTTGTGCATGAATTACAGAAAGCATTATGCAGGTATATTTTATTGTACAGAAGGAAATGAGGAGGTGAAAAAGGAAAAGGAATCTTGGCATTTATTGCTAACGTAAAGGAGTGTAAAAGTAGGAAAGCGTTGGTACAATTGTACAATGCATTGGTGAGACTGCATTTGAACAGTTGTACAGTTTTGGTCCAGTTACCTGAGGAAGGATGCAACTACATTGGAAGCGGTTCGGAGAAGGTTCACTAACTTAATTTCAGAGACAAATGGCTCATCTTGTGAGGGATTGAGTGATTTAGGCCTATGCTTGCTAGAGTTTAAAAGAATGAGAGGAGATATAATTGAGGAACATAAGATACTAAAGCGGATTGACAACACTGAGGTACAGCGGAGAATGTAGAACGAGCTGTTATATTTTTAGGCTAAGGGATAGCAGACTTAAAATTGAGAGGAGGAAGAATTACTTCCCTCAAACGGTTGTGAATCTGAGGAATTCACTATCTAGAACGTAGTGGACAAGGGGGAAACTGAATAAATTTAAGGTGGAGATAGATTTTTAGTAAGTAATAGGTTAAAGGATTATGGGGAGCAGGCAGGAAAGTAAAATTGAAGCTGGGAGGAGGTCAGCCATGATTGCAGTAAATGGCAGAGTAGGCTCAAGGTGCTGAATTGCCTATTCAAGGTCCTGCTCCTATGTCTTGAGCTCTTACGTACCAGAAATGCACCAGTCTCACGACACATGGTTCATTTCCAACTCAATTATAATACGTTCATAACTTCAAAAGTGAACTTTTGAGCACGCTAACATTTTCATTGCAATTCAGCTGCCAGGCAGCTTTGTACACAGACACAGGCACACATCTCACACAGAGATGGGCACGTTCTGGAGTCTTCACTTGATTTCTTAGCAATTACCACTCTGTGCCTATCTGGATGTTCTTAGCATTGCTCTTGCATTCTCATCTCATTCAGAACTTACAGGCTCCTAGCACTTTGGTTTTACTTTTCCTTCTGGTGCAGATACAAAGCCAGGCAATTTGTCCCCAGAACCATTCTCATAAGTACTTTCTGTACATTCCCAATGCCTTCCTACATTGCGAGGCCCAGGATTGGACATGATATTGGACAAATCAGTATTTCATAGAAGTTTATCATAACTTTACTGCTTTTGCATTCTATACCTTTACTCAAAGTCCATGATCCTGTAAACATTCTTAACTACTTTCTCAATGTGTCCTGTCATTTTCAACAATTTGTGTACATGTACCACCTGTGCCACTCAAAGCCCACTGCCCTCCACTATCCACTACCTCCCTCACATCTTAAACAATTTGTGACATTTGCATTTTGAAATACAGACCCAAGTCCAAATTAGTAATAAATATCAAGAAAACCCATCACCCTAATACCACTTGCTTCTCCAGACATCCATCATAGCCAGCACTCACATGGAAGTTTGAATCTGAAGTTTTATAGTTGGTTGATCATTGAGGTGCTATTGGTAAACACCTCGACTGCAAGAATTCTCTCAAAAGATGACTGTGCATACTACATTTGGAGAGGCAAAGAAAAATAACTAAACACTATAATTCCGAAGGTGAAGAGGAACAAAAGAAGGTCAATATTGATAGTTATAATTAATTTAGCATGTACTGAATTTTTACGTGAATCACATTTAATCATTCTCCCACATTAATGCATTCTGCTTGGTGACCCTAATCCAGGGCACACTCTTCAACCACATTATTGGATGACACCTTCACGAAACAAACAGTATTTAGCTTATTTTTATTCACGTGTTTACGAATGTAAGAGAAAGAGAGAGTTAATTTATCTTAAAATGCATTGTTTCATCAGTTTGGTGATGATCTCATGTCTTAAATTACATCTGGTTCTTCCACCTTCCAGAAGGAAAATGGGGTTTGGAGGGACTTGGGAAACTGTTTAAAGAAAGGTACACAAAAAGTCAGGTAACTACGGGCCTGACTTTTTCTGCAGTGGGAAAATTGCTTGATTCTATAATCAAGGAAGAAATAGCAAGATGTCTGGATTGAAATTGCCCCATCAGCCAGAAGCAGCATGGGTTCATGAAAGGCAGGTCACATTTAACTAACCTACTGGAATTCTTTGAGGACATTATAAGCGCGGTGGACAATGGGGAATTGGTGGATGAGTGTATCTGGATTGCCAGAAGGCAGCTGACAAGGTGCCCCACAAATGGCTGCTGCATAAATCAAAGGTACACAGCATTATGGGTAATGTATTAGCAAGGATAGAAGATTGGTTAACTAATAGAAAGCAAAGAGTGGGGATAGATGGGTGATCTTCTGGTTGGCAATCAGTGGCTAGTGATGTGCCTCAGGGATCAGTGTTGGGACCACAATTGTTTACAATTTACATAGATAATTTAGAGTTGAAGACCAAGCACAGTATTTCAAAGTTCTCAGATGACACTAAGATGAGTGGTACAGCAAAGTGTGCAGAGGGATATAGATGGGTTAAGTGAGTGGGCAAGCGTCTGGCAGATGACATAAGATGTTGGTAAATGTGAGGTCATCCATTTTGGTAGGAATAGCAGCAAATGGTCTATTATTTAAATGGTGAAAAATTGTAGCATGCTGCTGTGCAGAGGAACCTGGGTGTCCTTGTGCATGAATCACAAAAAGTTGGTTTGCCGGTGTAGCAGGCAATTAAGAAGGCAAATGGAATTTGGTCCTTCATTGCGAGGGGGATAGAGTTTAAAAGCAGGGAGGCTATGTTGCAGCTGAGGCCACACCTGGAGTACTGGTTTCCTTACTTGAGAAAGGATGTGCTGGCACTGGATGGGGTGCACAGGAGGTTCACTAGGTTGATTTCGGTATTGAAAGGGTTGCCTTATGAGGAGAGATTGAATAGACTGGGACTATACTCATTAGAATTTAGAAACATAAAAAAAAAATGAAGGGAATAGATTAGGTAGAAGAAGGGAGGTTGCTTCCACTGGCAGGTGAAACAAGAACTCGGGGGCATAGCCTCAAACTAAGGGGGAGCAGATTTAGGACTGAGTTGAGGAGGAACTTCTTCACCTAAAGAATTGTGAATCTGTGGAACTCCTTGCCCAGTGAAGTAATTGAGGCTATCTTGTTGTAGGTTTTTAAGGCAACGGTAGATAGATTTTTGAACAGTGAAGGAATTAAGGGATATGGTGAAATGGCAGGTAAGTGGGCCGGAGTCCACAAAAAGATCACCCGTGATCTTACTGAATGACAAAGCAGGCTCGAAGGGCCAGATGGCCTACTCCTGCTCCTATTTCTTATGTTCTTATGTTCTTGACCTTCAGACATTGGTAGTGGTAACAACATATTCCAGAACTTGGGAGGAGGATGTAGGTACACAATCCGGGAAGAGGGGCTACGAGGCTCTTGAGCAGTCTGACATTGGGGTGAGATTTTGGTTGGGTTAAAAGTGAACAAATACCCAGGGCTGGGTGAGTTGTATCCCAGGTTGCTGTGGGAAACAAAGGACGAAATTACAAGGGCTCGGACCCAAACTTTTACTTTCTCCTTTGCCACACGGGAAATGCCAGAGGACTGGAGGGTCACCTCGTGTGATTCCACGTTTCAAGAAAGGTGGTAGAAAATAAAATAGAGAATTAGAGACCAGTGAGTCTCACATAAGTGAAATGGAAACTACTGGAGAAAATTCTGGAAAGGAGATTTAATCTTCACTTGGAGAGGCAAGGTCTGATCAGGGTTTGTCAGCATGGCTTTGTCAGAGGCAGGTCATGTCTAACAAATCTGGCTGAATTTTGAAAGGAGGTGACCTTGTGTGTAGATGTGATTGTTGTAGTTTATTTGAATTTCAGCAAAGCCTTGGACAAAATCCCACGTCAGAGACTGATAAAGAAGGTGAAAACGCATGGAATCTAGGGTAACTTAGATATAGTCTCAGAATAAAGGAGCACGAATTTAAGACTGAGATGAGGAGGAATTTCATCTCTCAAAGGATTGAGAGTCTTTGGAACTCCTTGCCAAACAGAGTGGTGGGAGTAGAGTCCTTGTGTATATTTAAGCCTGTGACAGATCGAATGTTGATCAGTCAGGGAATCAAGGGTTTGGGGATCTGGCAAGAAAGTGGATATGAGGAATGACGCATCAGTCATGATCCTATAAATGGCAAAGCAGCATCGAAGGGTCTAACAGCCTTCTCTTATTTCTATTTCTTATGGTCTTAAAGCTGCTGTCACCCTACTAGACCACATCTCCGAAGTGAAGGTGCTTAACTACTGGAATACCTTTTATAAGGTATTAAATTAATGATAATACCTTTATAAAGCCTCCTTCTCAGTCTCTTTTTCAATGAATATGACACAAAACACACCAACAAAAGCATCGAAATACATTCAGTTTCATCAAGCAAATAAACAAAAGCAAACTGAATAGCTGAACGACACAATCTTAATATGATGCACACATTTCATGAAGCACAATAGTTTGAGATGGAGTTTCAGCCTCTCAGCTAATTCAGCAGCAGACCTAATATGCATAATAATCCACTCACTTTCTAAATAACAAATTTTAAACCTTCTGGTCAGTTATATAAATAATAGAATTATTTATTAAAGAAAAGAGAAACATTGAGGTTATGTTTTAAAGCTAATGTAGTTCATAACATTACATTGCTCCTTGTCCATCAGTTTGTTGCATTAACAAAAATGTCTCCCTCCTGTTGTTTATCCATTGGTCTGCCCAAACACATTTTCCTGCCATTACAGTTTGCAATGTCATCAGGTACAAGTCTTTAATGCACCAAAGATTTCTTACCCTGTCCCCATTGCTAATTATTAGTTTTCTCATCAAAATGCTTATACATTTACAACTTTTCAAAAGAAAAGAATAAAATTATGGCAATCACATTCATAAATATTATTTTGCCTTAGCTCCATCATAATGTGATTTTCTGCTTCAAGAAAAAGATCTTTAAACTGAGCAGAAGCTTGGTGAAAAGAGGCAACCTTTCTCACTGGCTGTTGTGATTCCTTTTGTTTTAACAAATACATATTTTAGTGAAAAATTTAAACTACTCAAATTAATGATAAGAAGTTAACAATCAACTATCCACTTATACATTTATAATTTCAACACTGGTTCAAAAGAGTAATGTCAGAATCTCTATTTAGAGCAGAAAATATGCTTAAGCACGACATTGTATGCTATTTGTTTCTTGATGCTGAATCAATGTTAGTCAGGTTTCTGTCAGAGAAACAATCAAGATGGTTTCTAGGTTTACGTACATTCCTGGGTTTCTTGCTATCATGTTAATTTAAATAAAACATGTTGCATATGCTCACAATTGCTTATCCATAGAAAATATATCAATCAAGGTTTCCAACAAATATAATGCATGCCAATAACTTCAATACAACTGTATGTGGTTTGTCTAGTAAATGTATTTTAATAACATTAATAGTTGGGTTGATGACATCTATTTAAGTTTTATCTTTCTGGTTGGAATGCTATAAATCTCATGCAAACACCAGCTGTTATCAGTTCATACTCAGTATTCTTCAATTCCTTCTGTTCTGCTGCACTTGAAAAGACCAAATTTAGCTTCTACAAAGATGGACTGTGACCAGGTCTACAGTGATAGTAATTTTATTATTACCTATATATGACTTCAATCTTAATTCAATTAGCAAATAAAATGGAACTAAGTGGAATAATCGAGTAACTGAAAAACTGCCACCTATGATCATCTGGATTAGTGGGAACAGTCCTGGTGCAGACACAAAGGGCCAAATAATCTCTTTCTACACTGTAACAATTCTGTGATTCTGAATATCAATGTTACTAGTTATGTAATTAAAATAATACTGTCTCCATCCATTCTTCCATTCTCTTTCTTCTTCACAGGCTCATCTCCTCAATTAATTGGTTATGTCTATTCATTCTTAGACAGATCAGTTCACTTTACATTAAATTAACCTATTTCTGTTTCATCAACCTATTTAATCAGTTCAACACTCTTTAGTCCTATCACACAATGGCTAAGATATTACATCTTGATTTAATTGGGCAACTAGGGATGGGCAATAACTGCTGGCCAGACAGCAATGCCCACATCCCACAAAATGAATAAAAACATTTCCTACATGACCTGTAGGAATGGAGCAATGATAATTCTGTTCCAATTTCTTTGAAGACAGTCAGTTCTTTATGTATTTTACAAGTATAAGCAACAACTGCCAATGCACACCTTACATGATATAATTTTCAACCTAGCTACTGACAAGCTTGTCCTTGGTCTTTTGTAAAACATTATGATGCAGAAGATGGCTTTTCAGCCCCTCATGCCAAACGGTGGCTCTTTGGAAGAACTATCTAAATAGTCCCACTCCTTTGCTTTTATTCCATAGCCATGTTTTTTATCCCATTAAAGTCCTTATCAAATTTGCTTTAGAAAGTTTTGTTTTAAATCATCTTTCAGATAGTATATTCCACAAGTCCCAAAAATCAGCAGGAATTTAGAAAGAAAAAAACAACTTAGGTCATGAGAGTACTCGATTCGTTTCTACATTTTAATGACCAACGTCAATTCTATCCATTACACTCCCAAACTAGCCTTAAATGCATAAATACTTGCTGTACTTTGCACAAATTATCAAACTGATTATATTTAAGTTATTATATATTTTTGAATCCTGTACAAAATATGCTAAACTCCATTGTCACTAATTACCTGCACAGGGAAGTTATTTTTAAAAAGGAACCTTTCCAAATAAAAAGTAACATTCTGCTGAAAGGTCATCAACCTGAAATATTACCCATTCTCCTTTCCACAAATGTCGCCACACCCAAGTATTTTCAGCAGTTTTCGTGTTTTCATTTCAGGTTTCTAGCATTTGTAGTTATTTTGCTTTTGCATTACTTGTTAATTCTGTTTTTCCAACATTTCGTAACAGCTAAAGTAATTTTCCAGCGAAGTCCATAGCTGACTGTGTTATTTAGTTCAGTATCAGGACGTAACTGTTTATTAAAAAAAATCTAAACATTAAAACTCAAATTATTTAGCAATCATCCAACCTCATCTCCTTTACTGCTAATGCTTCTTCTGGAACTCAATTTTCTCTTTCATCAAGGTTAGCAGTGACTTAGTGGATACAATCTCACCTTTGAGTCAGAAAGTTAATTTGATTGAGTGTGGTGTCGAGGAATGCTAGCAAAACAGGAGTTAATGGAAAACGCTCCATTGGGTTGAATTAAACTTAGCACAAAAGGAAGGTGGTTGTGATTGTTGGAGATCAATCATCTCAGTGTCAGGAGTTCCTCGGGGAGTATCCTTGGTCAAACCATCTTCAACTGCTTCATCAATGATCTCTCCTCCATCATAAAGGTTGGGGGTGGGGTTTGGGGTTATTCACTGTTGACTGTGCATTGTTCAGCCCCATTTGCAACTCTGCAAATGCCGAAGCATTTACTGTCCAAATGCAGCAAGCCCGGGACAATAGTCAGGCTTGGGCTGACAAGTGACAAGAAATATTTTTGCCACACAAGTGGCCACTTTAATTTTTCCATGACCCCTTTCACTTGTAACTAGTGAGGTGGTGCAGGGTTCAGTTCTCAAACCTCAATAATTTACAATCTATATACATGATGTGCGAGCAGGGACAGAGTGTAACATAGTAAAATTTGTGAATGATACTAAAATAGGTGGGAAAGCAGGCTATGATAACGAGATACAGAGTTTACAGATGGATATTGATAGACTAGAAGAATGGGCCAGAATCCGGAGACGGGGTTTAATGTGGTTTAAATGTGAGGTTGTCCATTTTAGATGGAAAAATTAAAGGGCAAATTATTATTTAAATGGGAAGCTGATTCAAAGTGTCAGTGGAGAGGGATCTGGGTGTCCTTGTGCATGAATCACAGCAAGTGGGTAAACAAGTGCATCATATAATAAGAAAGGCAAATAGAATCTTGGCATTTATTACAAAAGGACTGGATTATAAAAGCAAAAAAGTGTTGTTACAATTATATATGGCGTTGGTGAGTCCACACCTGGAGTATTATGCCCAGTCTTGGACTCCTTATTGAGGAAGGATGTGGTGGCACTGGAGTCAGTCCAAAGGAATTTCACCAGATTGACTGCAGGAATGAAAGGCTTGTCATATGAGGAGCAATTGAATAGCTTGGGCTTGCACTCACTGGAGTTAAAAAGAACAAGGGGGGATCTTATGGATGTACATAAAATGATAACGGCGATTGATAACGTAGATGTTGAACAGATGTTCTCCCTGTGGGACAGTCTAGCACAAGAGATCATACATTTTGAGGGAAAGGAGGTAGGTTCAAAACTGAGATGAGGAGAAACTACTTCTCTCAGAGGGTTGAGAATCTGTGGAACTCATTGCCCCAGAGAGTGTACTGGAGGTAGAAGCAATCAACAGATTCAAGAAAGAAATCGATATGTTTCTGATGAGAAGCAGAATAAAGGGCTATGGGGAGCTGGAAGGAAAGTGGCATTGAGATCAGGATTAGATCAGCCATGATCATGTTAAATGGTACAGCAGGTACAAAGCGCTGAACTGCCCACTCCCACTCCTAATTCCAATGTTCATATGTAAGTTCTAAGCCAGCAGATACATAGGAAAATGGTATCTGCAGGTTCCCTCCAATTCAGGTAATTCTCTATGTTTAAATTGAGTCACACACTACTATGACTTAAAACTAAAGTGCCATTCTTTCACTTTCGCTGAGTCAATAGGAACTCCCTCCTTAATAGCACTATGAGTGTACCTACTTCCTATGTGCTGCAATGGTTCAAGAAGGAAGGTCACCACTTCTTTCTCAAAGACCATTATGAATAGGCTATAAATACTGAATGAATAAAAGTAAGGCTATGGCTTCAAGTCCCATTCCAGAGATTCGGCTACAGTCAAATCTAAGCAATACTGAGGAAGTGCTGCACTGTCAAATGTGTCATATTTCAGCTGAGATGTTAAATTGAAGCCCCAACTGTCCTTTCAAGTAGAAAAGGGGATTAATCCACAATGTCCCAACCAGTTCTCATTCCTGAATCAACATTACTAATAATAAGAAAATCTGTTCATTATCACATTGCTGGTGTGTTATCTTGCTGTGCATAATTTGGCAATTATAATACTGACTACCCTTCAAAAATAATTCTGTGAAACAGTTGGGACGTTCCACAGCAATGAAAGGTAAGTAGATATTTTCTATTATTATTTTTTCTCTCAATAGTTCTTAACTCTGTAAAGCCCACGTTAATCCAAGAATTGAATGGTGCTCCCTAGCTGGACACAAAAAAAAAATCTGCTACTTCTCTGCAGAAGGCAGGATACAAGTCTAGGCTAATTAGCTGAGGGCATTCCTTTCACTACCTTTCTTACTTTTTGCGGTTAGTTCTCTTTGCACTTTCCACATGCTAAATATACCACCTTACATTCGTTTTGATCTCTGCATCTTTGCAGAATCGATTATTGAGTCTCATGATAATCTCCTCTCCTAATTTTTTCTTTCTCATCCATAAAATCATGCTGATATTCCCAATTATTAATTTCTGAAATAGCATTTTCCTCACTCTGTTTGTTTTAAGTGATGTCCTGTACAATGGGTCAGCATCAAGTACAAAGAGCTCAAGGCCCTTTTGTCACTAATATCATGACGGATTATTCAGCAGCCTTTGCTGCTTCCCTCTCTTACCCTAGGCCATCACTGAGTCATAAGTCCTGAGGTGCTCTCCTGGCTCTGGTCTCAATTCTCTTTTATTTCTGTCCCATTTCCATCATGCCTCGACAGGCTGATCTTGTCCACTGATCAGGCTGCACTTCTATTCCTAGCTGGATCATTAACAGTCAGATCCTCAGGTACAGTCCGACTCTCCTCCAAATCTGCCATTAGTGTCCTCCTAATCAATAAGTTAGATATTTACCCGAGCCCACATCATCGGAATAGCTGTCATGAGATCACAATGACATCCCATATGATTATGATAAAAGGTAATTTCTGATGAAGGGTCTAGGCCTGAAACGTCAAGTTTTCCTGCTCCTATGATGCTGCTTGACCTGCTGTGTTCATCCAGCCCCATGCTTGTTACCACTAATCTCTTCTTGCCTTTTCCAACCCGTCTGTGCAAACTATCCTTCTTCAAAACTTCTCTACTTTAGCCCACTGATGGTACTGCACTCACCTGATCTCGTTATTATCAATTTAAACATAGAGAATTACCTGAATTGGCTCCATTTCCCATTCCCATACCATTCTCTTTGGTGTCCCCCAAGAATCTATCCTGAATTCTCTCTTATTTCTCATTTGTACACTTTTCCTTGGAAATATCATTTGAAAGCAGCATCAGGATGCTGAGATCTCCCAACTTTACCCCACCACCATCACTCTCAACCACTACCCTGACTAATGACTAACAGCGTCTGGTACCGAATGTGCTGAAATTTAATTCAACCAAATATTTGGAAGGGATTATTGTCTTTAGTCCCAGCCCCAAATTTCTTACCTTAAATCACCGATTTTATTCCTTTCCCTAGCAACTCTGAGGTCAGTGATACTTTTTTTGGCAAACCGGTGTTTTAAAACTTTAACGTGGTTTCACAAGCTACCCAGATAGGGTTAAATTTCTTCTTTCAGTTAACTGTAAAACCATTTCATATGGTCAATCCCAACCAAAAGTTCTGGTGGGTGTCTACATCAATATTTGCAAATCACACTGGAGAAACCGAATAATGGCTGTCATTAGGTAAGTACAATTTCACAAAATACACTAAGAAATGTTGATGCTTTTCAGAGGTTGGACCTGGGACTAAATTTTAGGAAGGAATTTGGCATGATATACCTGCACTGATTGTCTCAATGTGGACAGTCAAGCCCCAAATAGAAAAAAAAAGTTCTGTTCCCCATTAAGTAAATCATGAGCAAACAATGTATAAATTTTAACGTCCTGATGAAGGATTTCAGCTTGAAATATTGACTTTCCTGCTCCTCTGATGCTGTCTGAACTGCTCCACTGTTGAACGTCCAACTCTACGGTTATCAACTCTGGCTTCCAGCATCTGTAGTCCTCACTGTCTCCTATAAATTTTATATACCACTTTTTGCAAGGTCACCAGATGGAGAAGAAATCACCTTGGGTTACATATGGGTTGCAAATTCATCCGAGAATGTGTGAGAACTGTAATCTAGTGCATCTGGCCAGTATATTGTTTCTTTCTTAAACCTACCTGGAAGCCTAAGCAGAAAGCTTAGGTTTCTGTGTAAGTAACTTACATATTTCCTTCAGCTGTCTATAGTGTACTAGGATAGAAATTACTTACATGCTTATAAGTAATACTTAAGGCAAAGATAAGTAAATATTCAAGTTTGTTCCAGCAATAATGAAACAGAGTGGCTGCAGTAAGGACTGCTTATGTTCATCAAATGGGGTTGATTGTGATTGACTTGGAAACAGAAGTTTTTAAGTTGTACAACTGATCATGCATTCCTCGCTCATTCAAGCCTAACCAACCCACAGTCATTGCTATTCAACCAGCAGCTGTGAAAATATTTTTGTAGGGCATACAAGTGCAGCAGTAACATAAATTAACAGTTTTTAAAAAACTGTGTTCTGAGAACAGGTAATAGTAGCCACCTGCACCATCTTTTATATGTCACCTAGAATGTGACAGGATAGGTTGAGAGATAATGCTGCAATGATCTTTTCACTCTCAAAACACAAAATATTTCACAGTCACTTGTGTTACCAATTGAAGCACATGAAGAGCAGCACAGCAACAAGACTTCTCACAGGTGGTGAGAGCACAGCTCCATAAAGTTATGAAATGATAAAATTGCCCATTCACAGTTAATTGTGAAAAGAGATACAATAATGGATTCTGTGAACAGAACACAAAAATAGTTTCAGTTCCCTCCATTTGGTGAAAAACAATTCAATACAATGGTATTCAAAAGATTAACAGCTTCTGTCAGTTGCATCACAGTGTTTCGCTCACAACTACGGTCAGTGTAGCTAATGTACAAACTCAGACAGCTCTCTCCCATCCAGCAGCTGTGAAAATATTTTTGGAGGGCATGCGAGTGCATCAGTAACCCAAATTAACAGATAAAAAATAACAATGTCCCAAGTACAGGTACTAATAGTCACATGCACAATCTTTTACACTCTATATAGAATGTGATAGGACAGATAGGGAGATAGTGGGCCAGCTCTGTAAAGGAACACGAGACTGGTAATTTAGTTTCTCTTCTGACAGCTAGGGTTGCAATACAGCTCAGCAAAATCAAATCAAGAGTAACCTTTTCCCAGCAAAATCACATTATTAGCAATGCGTCAGGACTGAAACGTCAGCCTTCCTGCTCCTCTGATGCTGCTTGGCCTGCTGTGTTCATCCAGCTCTACACCTTGTTATCTTATATTAGCAATGCGAGCTGACTTTGCTTTCAACGTGGAGGCTCGGTATAAATCCAACATTATTCTTCTAAACAAATAATTACTCAATCAGTTTACAAATCGTTTAAAGTAACCACAATAGGAATTACACAAACTAAGTGAAGACTTTAAAGTTGCAGTGATTTTAGTAAAACAGGATATAAGAGGTATTATATTAATGATACTGAACAAATTCAGAATATGGTGTTAAATCCAAGTTACCAGTGACTGACCTATGGAAGAGGTGAATAGTTTTACTTTAAACACCTTAGAGTCTGAACTTTGGAGACAAGACTTCATATTATCTAACATTGTTGCACCACTACTTTTTGTGCCTTTGTGACCAGCTGTGTTATGGACAGTCGTCTCTTCATTCAAACAGTTGAACATCAGTTAATTATATCCTCACCATCACAAAGATGCCTGCTCCCATCTCCGTATTATCATCAGCCATCTTTATAACATCACCCATGTCTGTACTTGCCTCAAATCATCTGCTACCAGCAAGTCAACCTTTAGTCACCCCAAGATTCAACTATTCTAATATGCTCCTAGCGAGGCCCCCATCTTCACCCTTAATCATCTTCAGATCTTTCGAACACTTTTGTCCATGTCCCATCCCATATCAAAGTCATGCTCATCTATCACCATGCATTAACTAATCTATTCCCTGACACCTCAAATTCAAATTTCTCATCATCATGATCAAGTTCTTTCTTCATCTATCCCAGTCTCTGTAACCTTCTCCAGGCTAAAAACTGTGCACTCCTCCACACTGATTTCTCATGCATTTCACTCCAGCACTGGTGGCAGTGCCTTCAACCATCCAGGGCTGCAGATGGGGAATTTCTTTCCTGACACACTATCTCCTCCTCTTCCTTTAAGACCATCCTTGAAACCCACCTCACTGATAGAGTCACAATGATCATTCCAGCTAATTCCTTATTTGAATCAGTTTTTTTTTTCTGATTATGTATGTGTTTCGGTTTCCATAACACAATTTGTTGTTCCATTTGCAAAACTGACTTCAGTTTGACATGTTATTCATAAGATCAGATCACCATTACATATCATCAATGAAATCGAAGTGGAAGTCAACTTATCGGACGCTAACTTTTCCTATTGCATGGGGAAAAGACGTGTGTTGAAAGCGCAAACATCATTTTAGTGGAGAGAGCACAAAAGAAAACACTAATTCAGTTTAAACTAACAGCTGCAATATTTCTTTGAGTTGGTGTTGCGAATATCTACTTCCTGATCCGTGTATTTCAACTAAACTTTAATTCCCAAGGCTAAAAATTTTATTCTAACAGTAGAAATAGGATAAATGCAAATAAAGCATGTTGAAATCCACATATTGAAGATCAGGTCACGTTAAGAAGTTACTTATGTTTGTTTAATTTTGAATAGAAGACATGGAGTTCTAAAAACAGTAGGTGGGCTTGCTGAGCTAAAGAGTTGGAGTCTATAACACTTGTAATGAAGACAGTTCAGGGGTTGTTTTGGCAACTGAAGCCAAAATTATTCAGTGAAGTCAGGCTGTAAAACCCATTAGGTCAGAAAGAAGTTTGCTGAAAGAAGTTAGATACAGTTACAATTTTAGCTGGGATAGTATTGAAGCAATGATGTGGATTCAATAGTGTTACTGCTAGCAAACTCCAGGCAGTTGGGGCAGGAGAGGTCCCTGAAAACCATCGATAGTTCAGTGCACTTGAGTGTGGATGAATTAAATCCACAATCAGCTTGTGCAGAGAAATACTGGAGCTCAGAGAAATCGTGGGACAGTGTCTGCTTAGCGAAGTTAACTGTCAATGAAAAAGAACTGAATTTACGAACGTGAATAGATGCTCGACTGCAATTTGGGAATCCAGTGGAACACAGTGTCAGGGAAAGAGACTGAACTACCTGAAAGTGAGCAGTAATTGAGACAGTCTTTTAGAGAAGGGTATTTGAGGATGTTTCAAGACTAGATCTTCAAGAGTGAAGCATTGAAATCCTTTGCATAGGAGACAAAATTTTCATGAGATTTGATGATTCTCAGTGTCACTAACATCTGGGGATTTGCCAAGAAATCTGTGAAATCCGTTTTGATTGCATTTACTATTTAATGTGCCCTTTGAGGTGTTTGACCGCAACATGACTTTTATTGACAGGCTTACATAAACTTGGTGGTCTTGTCAGGGATCATATAAACAGTAATTTACATTGTTAAAATGAACAACAGCAACACTTAGTCGAAAAGTGATACAGTAGCAGTTATTCAGACTTCTCAGGACCAAATGGTCTCTTTTGTCATCTAACTTTTGTACGAAAAAGATGTATTTAGTTCTTCCCTAATTTAAATTGAATTCCAAACTGAACAAAGCCTCACCAACAATAAGGCCATAGCAGTAATCAGCAGGTATGTGCATGGAGCTTCAACTCATTCACTTTCTGTCCTCTCTCTGATGACATTCCCCCAAAATAAATTTCCCTGTGATTGGATGCCAAGGATTAACTCAGCAGAAGAGGGAAGTAAAGAATGACCCATATTCTATCACCCTGGTAAACTGCAGCACTAATACCCAGCATCACAGCAGCATGCTTATTGCTTTAGACGGGGGAAGAAGGTTGGCTTGCAGGGCAGATTTCTGCTTGCTCACCATAACTTTGGTGCAAGAGCAGCAGAGAGCAGAAAACAATGATTTGCATGGGTTTTCCATATTGCTCTGGAGGTATTCATGCTCTTCAGTTGTAATTATGGCAAGCAGACAGGTGAAGCCCTGCAAAAATTCACCCTTTATCTTGAGGCTTGTTAAGCATTGTATTCTACAAACACAATAACAAATATTTGAGGAATCAATAGGGAATTTCTGTTTCTCGGCACAGTGTATCTTGGAAACAGGATGGAAAACATTTAATGTATTTTACAAAGTGGTGTAAATATACTGCTTGTGTCAGATATCATGGCATTTGCAATAGGTGTTGTTGATAGTGATTACCTGGCATTGCGTGAATAAGATCTCCGCATAGTACAAAGAACTTGGGTTTCAGTGTTAACTTGTTGATAGCCTGCACTGCTTGCTCCATGAGCTTGATTTCTTCCTGCCATTCATCCCCGCTATTATCATGATCTCCAACCTTCCATGCCTTCATAAGGCCTAATTGTGGATCGGCTCCTTGTATGAAGTAGAAAGGTCCTTTCCAATCTTTCTCTAGAGAACAGTTTAAAAAAATAATTGTATTCAGGCTTTTGACACCTCTTTAACAGACATAAGATACACAATGAAAAGTTGTTCCTCGCAATATGGCTATACCAGCTGCTATGTTCCAACTGAGATAGAAGAGGGAAAAGTGAAGAGGTGAGCACAGTTCAAGAGGGAGACAGATGGAGCAGTTGAGGGAGGAAAATATAGACTGCTGGTGATTATTTTGTCCAATGAATGAAGCAGTAATTTTAATGCAGCTCCCTGGTATTGCCATTTTCTCTTCGTGAAGTCGTCTTCTCTTCAAAGAACTCAAACTTCCAACAGGAAATCAAAAATAAGAGTTCATCACTGGATTTATTTCTACGCTCATCAAGGTAGAGATGTCAGTGTGAGGAAATGGAATACAACACTACTTTGCTCAGGTATCAGAATGAAGCATTCTAAAATTAATGCAGGAATAGTGTGAGGAGCTCACTGATTTGTTCTCTGCCGAGGTTAACAATCTTCTCTGCCGCCTCTGCCCTCTTTAGCACTATTTGAGATTTTTTGGCTAGTTTTCTCATGAGAAACTTGGACCTGAACTTCAGGTAAGTCCCGTAGCACATAAAACAACAGGTGGACAAACAACAATTGCAATACAAGGCTGGAGGTCATTCTCCATGGAGGCCCAAGCAATAAACAATTCTTGAGATAAGTCTGGTTATTTAGTCCTTGGTGTTGGCCATCTGTTTTGGTATTTGTGGAGGCTGTAAGAAAGACTTGTAATACAAAGAACATCATAACAAAAGCACAATGGAAATCAGTCAGATAGAAGCAGATGGTTAAAGAAAGATTGTCTTTGCCTTGGCGATCAGGTATTAGAGTTTGAGAATGACTTTTTCCATTTCGCAAGGACCCACAGGACACATGATTAAACGTTCTTTATTTATTCACTGGCATGCAAACATAAACTGTATTAATTACATTAGATGTTTTTATCCTTCACAGTGTTCTGTATCGTTTTGTCAAAATGCAACATAAAAACAGTTTACAAATCCAACCAAATGACACCTCACATACTGTCAGTAAAATAACACACAGTAACTACATTTTACACCCTTAAGTACTAACACAATGCTCTATTTATAACCAATGGGTGTCATTTGCCATTAGAAAAAGCAAATTGCTTAATGGAGCAATTATCATCACTGAACTCATGAAAGCATTGGTGGTAAATTTGAATTGTTGTACATCTCCTTCCAGTTGCACCCACGTCTCTACCAGCTAACACCACCCTGCTATCTTTCCCCCTGCAACACCCCATTCACTTTTGTCTAGTTTATGGCCCGTGCACTTATCAAAAGTCATCACTGATATCCTTTCTGACTTCAATCATTACATGAATACAAGTATGGGTCAGCTTCTATTATCAATGTCAATTTGCTCAAAGCTTCATTGTCTGCATTGTATACCATAATATAGCTCTTCTCACCATTACTCCTTGTTCAGTTCCATTGGCTTCCCATCCATCAACACAATTAATTCAAAATCCACACACTCATTTACAACTCCCTCCAAAACCCAATGTCCCAGTTTGTTCCTAGTTCTTTCAACAGTAGTCAAATATTCACTCCCTTCACACTCCACTTCGTAATGACAGAGATTTGAGAGACAGAAAATTTTCATGATAGGTCATTGACCCGAAAAGTTAACTTCATCTCCCTTTCTCAGGTGCTCCCCAATCTGCTGCGCATATTCTGCTTTTATTTCGCAGTTCTAGCATCTGCGGTATTTATGTCCATTAATATCTTAAATACTTCAAGCTCAGATGACATCGATCTTTAGAGATGCAAGAGACAGGCAGCTTTTGTTCCATTGGTTTGAACAGTATTCAAATCCACTGATCTTTTTCAAACATAATCTTTCATCTTACCTGGAATTCCATGAAGAAATGAAAGATAAGCGACATTGACAGCGTGTGCTATTTCTGTCAGTTCCATGGCACATGATGCAAGATGGAAAACTAATAACCAATGATTTAAACATTAAAATGAGGGCTGAGAACAAGAGAAGTGGAATGTCACTGCATAAAGCACAGTGATTAGGAGTTCTGTCTGCAAGATCTCAACACTAGCAATTGTAGAGACTTATGAACATTCAGCAAAGCAGGAACTGCGGGAGAGAACAGTTTGCAAAAGTGCATTCTTGTAAATTAATGACATAGCCACAAATGTAGGAGGTTTGATCAGCAAGTTTACAGATGGCACAAAAATTTCTGGAGTGAGGAAAGTCGTAGATTACAGGATGATATGGATAGGCTGGTCAGATAGCCATAACAGTAGCAAATGCAGTTTAATGCTGATAAATGTGAGGTAATGAATTTTGGGAGGATGTACAAAGAAAGAGAGTATATGATAAATGGTAGGGCCCTGAAAAGTTTAGGAGATTAGAGGGACCTTGATGTGTATGTCTACAGATGCTTGAAGGCAACAGGGCAGATTAATAGGGTAGTTAAAAGTCATATGGGATAATTGCCTTTATTAACTGAGGTACTGAAGACATGAACAGTGAAGTTAGAACAGGACTGAATAAAATATTTGTTGGGCCACAGCTGGATGCATTTCTGGGTGGCCACAAAATGTTAAGGATCTGATTATACTAAAGAGGGTACAGACAAGATTCACCAGGATGTTGTCCAGACTGGATAATTTTAGCTATGAAGAGACTGTAGATAGGAAACAACCCCAGCCTTCAGGCAGAGAAGACTGTGAGGAGATCTGATTGAGGTCAACAAAATTATGAGGGGCATAGACAGGATACTTAGGAAGAACTCATCACTTTAGTGGAAAGATGAATAACCATGGGATACAGATTTAAGGCAAGGGGCAGGATGTTGAGGGCATTTAAGGAAAAATGCTTTCAGTCAAAGGCAGTGCATATCTGGTATTCAGTGCCTTAAACAGTGGTTGAGACAGGAACCATCACAATATTTAAATAAATACCTGAAATGCCATGCATTAAAGGCTATGGGCCAAGTACTGGGAAACAGAATTAGAGCAGATAGGTGCTTGACAACCAGTGCAGACACAGTGGGCCAAAAGACCTTCTTCCATGCTATAACATTTTACGACTCTAGCACCGATGCTTGGTGTGCCATAGATGGTAGCATAGATGTCCAGGGGAAAGAAGGTGCAGTAACTGGAGGAGAAGGAACAGGATAAATGGAAAGAGCAAGTCTAGAAAAAGAGACTCAGGCTTCCAGGGAAGACATGGTGGTGAGTCACAATAGGAAGAAGCAGGCCATGCGGGTAGGTTCAGGTAATTATGGCTGATGAAGTTGGGGCGTGTAGGAACCTAAACGTGAGTCCATCTCTTTCTCCTCTCGCAGAAGATTTAAAAAGTGAAGAGCATGTCAAGAAGTTCAAATGAAAGGTACAGAAACGATAGGGAATGGTTGGTACATCTCTGTTTGTAACAGAATTGTAAAACAAAGCTTTTGAGTTTGCAGCAAATTAGTGGGAGATGGTTTGTCAACAAATACATATTACTTGGTTTCTCAGAAGACATATTCAAGTTCAGCATTTTAAACTTTTACAGATGATATAGATGAATGTGTTGATGACTACCTTTTAAAAAGTATGTGATGAATGAGTAATAAAAAATAATTTAAAAGGTTAGAGAAAGAAATAAAGATGATGAAATACTCTATGGAATTATAGGCAAAGATTTCTGCTGTTAATAATTTCCTGTGACATCTTAAAAAGTGTTTTTATTCATGCATTTTATGATCTTGATACAAACAGTGAATCGTAGAACCCTTTCTTAATTATGGTTACTGCACTACTGGGACCATAGAAATGTCATTTTTGAAATGATGAGAGCTTTTTTTAAATAAACAGATCGTAAAATTAGATTCATATCCTGGTGTTTTTCCTGATTAACATTATGGATCACAGTTTTATCTATGGGATACAACTTCCCAAAGAGTTTAAAATTGATGGATTTGTTCACACAAAATGTACATAGCTTTTAAGTGGCCCCCTTTAATTGTCCATATGCTGAGATTAAAACTTTGTTCAATTCTCTTAAGTTGAGCACAATATCTTCCTTAAAACCCTCTAATAATGTCGTAACCAGATATAATCCTGAATCCTAGTTTATTCAATGCAAGGCCAGCAATGTTTATTCGTATTTCTCAAGATGAAGTATCAATGCTAAATGCATCAATGTCCAGCCCTACAATAGCAAATATTAAATCTAATATAATCCATTTCACGAAGCAGCGATCCACATAATGAATGTAGTAGTAATTGTTGAGAAAATCCAAAACCATTTCTTCAACAGCTTGTACCTCCAGCATATAAAAAAGGCCTAATTAGAGCCTGAAGGAAAGAAATTCAAGGTGACCCATTTCTTTCTATTGTGTTGATTGCAAACATTAAGTAGTTATTTTTAGTGTTCAGTATGCTTTACTAAATATGCAAATCAAATATAATGGTCATTGGAATAATACAAAAGGAGTTCCACAATTATGAACCACAACTCTTTTCCCAACAGGACCTGGATTGTTTGATACACTAATCATTCAGAATGCAGGAACTTCATCAGGACAGACAGTAAACTCTTGATCATTTCAAGGATGGCATCACTATGGTCCAAGTGGTGGACTAATCATAGTGACAGGAAGAACTTGGCATTGACAACTCCAGTAAATAGGTGGAAAGAGCATCCTGTGGTGGACTGTCAATAAAAAGCATCTAATTGCACTGATGTTAAAAGTAAAAGGTTTAATGGAATACTGAACACTTCATGCAGGGGCAAAAAACAGCTTGCACTTAAAAGTTTTTATGAACACTCTGTCAACTGCGGTTAAATACTTTCTGCCTAATATCTCACTAACAGTACTTCACTCCCCTTTGTAATAATTCTTCTTGAATGATGTAAACTGATTTGGATTCTTCCAGGAATCTGTTCCACGTCCTCAAAATGTTGTTCATGAAAAAGTCCTGTTTTCAGTCTTTAAATACCAGTGGATGAATTTCTTCTCCAGATCATTAAAGGTAGCAACTGAAGTAGGCCATTCAGCCCATTGAGTCCACCCTATCATTCAACAAGATCAATTTGATCTTTCTCATCTCCACTTTCCTACTTATGCTCCTTCATCATAGATTCCCTTACTGATCAGAAAAGTCTGTCTATCTCAGCCTTGAATATATTTAACAAACTAATTACTACAGCTCTCCGAGATACTACTCTCAAAAGAAGAAATCCCCCGCATCGTTGTCTTATATGGGTGACCCTTTATACTGAGATTACACCATCTGGTCCTAAATTCTTCCAGAAGGAGAAACAACCTTTCCTCATCTATGCTGTCTACCCTTACAAATCTTAAATGTTTCAATAAGGTCACCCCTCTTTCTTCTAAACTTCAATGACTACAAGTACAAACAATCTCAATGTGTCCTCAGAAGGAAGGCTCTCTTTACCCAGGATGAACCTAATGAACCTTCTTTGAATTGCCACTAATGGGCTGGGGGAGGGGGGGGCGAGTTGAGGGGTGGCGGCGGTGGTATATCTTACTGTACATGGGAGAGCCAAGACTGGTCTGACTAGTGCCTTGTATAATTTTAGCATGAACTTCCTATTTTCATATTCCATTCCTTTTGAAATAAGGCCAATCATCCATTTATCTTCCCTATTACCCACTGAACTTGTGTGATGTTTTCTTGTGATTCATGCATGGATTAAGAGTCTAATGATTACCACAAATCCAATGGCGATTGTCAGAAAAACCCATCTGGTTCACTAATATCCTTTAGGGAAAGAAACTGCCATCCCTTAACTGGCCTGGCCAACATGTGACTCCAGACCCACAGCAATGTGGTAAACTCTTAACTGCCCTCTCGGCAATTAGGGATGGCAATAAATGTTGCCCAGACAACAACACCATATCCTGTGAATAAACTTAAAAAACTCCAAATTCTACTGTGCTGTAGCTTTCTGCAGTCTTTCCCCAATCAAATAATATTCAGGTCTTCTTTTCTTCCTGTCAAAGTGCATAACATCACATTTTGCCACATTGAGCAAAAACTTGGCAGATGGAATACAATCACTTAACCAGTCTATATTTCTCTGTATATTTTGTGTGTCACCCTCACTATATGCCCTCCCATATATATTAATGTGATTCACAAACCTATCAATAGTACCTTCTATATATTGTAAGTTTGGCCCCTCAGTAATCCTTGTTGTACTTGACTAGTTACAGGTTACTGTCTTGAAAATGCCCCCTTTATTCCAGCATTCTGGTCTCCTATTAGTCAGCCAATCCTCTAGTCATCCCAGTTGACCACCCCCCTAAACTATGGGCTCTTACCTTTCTGTGTAGCTTTGTGAAGTATCTTATCAAACATCTCTTAGAAATCCAAATATATTACACATACCAGTTCTCCTTTATCTATCCTGATTGTCACCTTCTCAAAAAAACTAAAGTAAATTTGTCAGGCATGATTTCTCTTTCATGAAGCCATGCTGACTCTGCTTGGTTTTACTCTCTATTTCTAAATGTTCCGCTATTAATATTTTCTCAACAGCAGATGTTAAGCTAACTGTCCTATAGTTCACTGTGTAGTTGTTGAATTAGGGTGTTATATTGGCAGTTTTCCAAGTCTCTGGGATCTTCCTAGGATCTAAGGATTTTAAAGATTAAATGGTTCATCAATAGTACAAATCCTGTCCAAGAAATGGAATGCAAAATAACACTGAATTTTACTCTCAGTTGGGTTCAATTAAGAGATCCTGCATAATGACTGTTAAAGTTAAGGACCTAGGTCCAAGGCTGCCCTCTGAGCCTCTGGAACTCTAGCCCCAAGAAGACAGTCCTGTCATTGAGAAAATATTAGACTCTATTATGAAGGGTGCAAAAACAGAAAATTTAGAAACACATAATATGCTCAAGCAGTGTCAGCATGGCTTCATGAAGGGGAAATCAAGCCTAACAGATTTACTAGACTTCTTTAACAAACAGGTAGATAAAGGGGAGGACGTGGATGCAATAGGCATTTGATAAGGGACAACATTAGGCTATTTAACAAGATGACAGCCTAAAGCGTTGGAAGATACACTAGCATAGATAGGGGATAACCAATAGAAGACAGAGTTGGGAGAAGAAGGGCATTTTCAGGATGGCAACCGAGAACTAGTGATGAACCACAGGGACAGTGCTGGTGAAATAACTCCACAGAAACTGGTATCCTGTCACCAAGTCACCCTTTATTTATACATGCATAGAATTTGACACTGGTCTGGCTTCCTCAGAGCCAGCTGTCAGAGCGAACAGAACCTCTGACACTTCTGATTATATCAACCAGTGATCCATGATTGGACCAGATTATCAGCCCCAATCAGGGAACTCATATTCAATGATATCCACCAGGCTGAACTCATTACAATCCCTATGACTGGTGGCACAACTATTTGCATTATATGTATATATGACTTGGATGAGCTAAGCGCAAATTCGATAGCCAAGACTGTAGATGACACAAAAATAGGTGGGAAGGCAAATGGTGAGGATGACAAAGAGATTTCGGAAGGAGATAGACAGGTTAAGTGATAGCAAATACTTGGCAGATGGAACATAAATGTGAGCTCTGCACTTCAGCAGGAAAAACAGGGGAGCAGAGTATTATTTAAATTGGAGAAAGAACGCAGAAGGCGATAGAAGAGTTTAAGGATTTAGGAGTCTTCAACCATGAACCACAGAAATGCTAGCATCCAAGTTCAGTGGGAAATAGGGAAGGTAAATGGGCTGTTCGCCTTTAGTTCAGAAGGAATGGAATACAGAAGTAGGGAGATTTTGCTAAGCTATAGAGGACACTAGTCAGACTACATCTGGAATACTTTAAACAGTTTTGGTCCCCTCAAATAAGATATATTGTCATTGAACGCAGTCCAGAGACAGATCACTAGGCTGATACTAGGTACGGAAGGACTATGTTATGAGGAGAAATTGAGTATATTGGGCTTGCATTCATTGGACTTTAGAAGAATGAGAAGTGACCTTATTGAATTTTCTTTGAGGATTTGTCACTCGGAGATTTACATATCCATATTAATTAATTGAAAACTTCTAACTGATTAAAGATTTAACAGCACGTTAGGTTTGTTTAACACATCCTCATCAGTGGTGTGACCCTTTGATCTTTTACTTATAAATTCGTTATCTGATACTACCTCTCTCACTAACACCTGAAGAAGGAGCAAAGCTCCAAAAGCTTGTGTTTTCAAATAAACCTGTTGGACTATAATCTGGTGTTGTGTGATTTCTGACATATTCTGAGAGTAAGGGTTCACTCAGTTAGAACAGAGAGAAGGAGGAGTTTCTTCTCTTAACAGACCTAAAATGAATGGTTGGAGACGTATTGGAGGATGAAGTCAATTCATTATCATAGTAACCCTGTTCTTGCAATTTATCCAAAATAATTTAATTCAGACAGGTTGTGATGGAATCTCAGAGAAGTGTGTATATTCACATTCCAGCTTCAATAGGATGCAAAAGTAATTATCCTTTATATAGGCAGGTATATCAAACTTAAAATCAATGGCTGTTGATACAAAAAAATGTAAATCAGCTCTTCTTTATGCTGTGAGATTTTCCTTCGGAAACAAATCGAACGGAAATAGAATTCTTAAAACTTAAATGATGGATAGGTTGTGTAGCGTAGGAAGGGTAGTCAGACACACATACAGTCTGGGCTTAGATAAGGCAAAAATGTAAAAATAGAATTACTTAATTAAATAATCTTATGCCACATAAACAAGGTCACCAATTTGCAACTTTCACAAAACAGTTTAATTATAAAAATATGATACAACTTTTAGAACACCAAATAATAAAAACTAAATTTGACAGTCGGCACCCATAAGGTGTAGGAACAGAAATTAGGCCATTCGGCCCATCAAGTCAGCTCTGGCATTCAATCATGGCTGACAAGTTTCACAACCCCATTCTCCAGCTTTCTCCCAATAACAGAGAATAGAATCCCCACAGTGTGGAAACAGGCCATTCGACCCGACAAGTCCATGCAGACCCATCCCTTATCCTATCCCTGCATTTCTCATGGCTAATGCACCTACACATCCCTGGGCACTACAGACAACTTAGCATGACCAATCCACCTAACTTGCACATCTTTGGATTGTGGGAGGAAACTGGAGCACCTGGTGGAAACACAGGTAGACATAGGGATAACGTGCAAACTCCACACAGTCAGTCTCCCAAGGCTGGAATCAAACCTGGGTCTGTGGTGCATGAGGCAACAGTGCTAACAACTGAGCCACCGTGCTGTCCCTTTGATCCCCTTAACGATCAAGAACCTGTCCATCTCTGTCTTAAATATACTCGATGACCTGGCCTCCACATCTTTTGTGGCAATGAATTTCATAGATTCACCACTCTCTGGCTGAAGAAGTTTCTCCTCATCTCGGTTCTAAAGGATATACTCTAAGGCTGTACCCTCAGGTCCTAGTCTCTCCTGCTAATGGAAACATCTTCCTAACGTCCACTCTATCCTGGCCTTTCAGTATTCTTAAATTTCAATCAGATCCTCCCTCATCTCTCTAAAATCCATCGAGTACAGACCCAGAGTCCCCAAACATTCCTCATAGGTTAAGCCTTTCATTCCTGGGATCACTCTTGTGAACCTCCTCTGGAGATATGGGGCCCAAAATTGTTAACATTTTAAATGTGGTCTGACAAGAACCTTCTAAATAAAGCCTCAGAAGTACATCCCTGCTTTTATATTCTAGTCTTCTCGAAACAAATGCCAATAATCTATTTGCCTTCCTAACTACCAACTCAACCTGCATGTTAACCTTAAGAGAGTCCTGGATTAGGACTCCCAAGTCCCTTTGCACTTGAGATTTCTGAGTTTTCTCCCCATTTAGAAAATAATCTATGCCTCTATTCTTCTGACCAAACTGCATGGCTTCACACTTTCCCACATTGTATTCCATTCGCTACTTCTTTGCCCGCTCTCCTAACCTGTCTAAATCCTTCTGCACCCTCCCCACCTCCTCATTACTACCTGTCTCTCTACCTATCTTTCTATCGTCTGCAAACTTAGCCAGAATGCCCTCAGTTCCTTCATCTAAATCATTTACGTGTAAAATAAAAAATTGAGGTCCCAACACTGAACCATGTGAAACACCACTAATCACCAGCTGCCATCCTGAGAAGGACCCATCTATCCCCACACTCTGATTGTCTGGCAGACAATCAATCTTCGATCCATGTTTGGACCTTGCCTCAAACACTATGGGCCCTTATCTTACTCAGCAGCTTCCTGTGCGGCACCTTGTCAAAAGTCTTCTGGAAGTTCAGATAGATAATATCCATTGGCTCTCTTTTGTCTAACTTGATCATTACCTCCTTAAAAGAATTCGAACAGATTTGTCAGGCATGACCTCCCCTTGATGAAACCATGCTGACTTTGCCCTATTTTACCCTGCACTTCCAAGTATTCAGAAATCTCATCCTTCACAATGGACTCCAAAACGTTATCAATGACCCAGATCAGGCTAATCAGCCTGCAATTTCCTGACTTTTGCCTTACTCCCTTGTTAAATGGGGGTGTACATTAGCCATTTTCCAGTGATTTCTGAAAGATCACCACTAACGTCGCCACTATCACTCCAGCTATCTCCTTCAGAACTCTAGGGTGTAGTCCATCTGGTCCCAGTGATTTAGCCACATTCAGACCTTTCAACTTTTTCCTAGCACCTTCTCCTTGGTGATGGACACCATACTCACCTCCTTCCCCCCCACCGACTCTCTTGAATTTTTGGGATCTTACTCCTGTCTTCCACCGTGAAGACTGACACAAAGTGTTCGTCCAGTTTCTCTACCATTTCTTTGTTTCTTGTAACTACTTCTTCAGTGTCATTTTCTAGCAGCCCAATTCCACTTTTGACTCTCTTTTGCCCTTTATATACCTAAAGAAACCCCTAAATCGATTCCCTGATATGATGTACATTAACTCACATAACACGTACTCATGTCGTAGGAATCCAACAGCATATTTAAAAATACCTCAAGTTCAGAATGGGTTTGTGACACACTTGATGACCCTTTGTGTACAAATGCAATGCAATGAAAAAAAACCAATCATTTTATTCTGGTATCTGACCCAGAGCCTGAGGTTACAAGCAATGCACAAACTCTAAATCATCTTATGGATTCATAAATTGCTACAACCACCTAGATTTCCAGAGTAACTGGCCAGCTTCACCAAAATAAAGGCCATGTTAGCATCACAAGCATGCCTCAGAATCTAGATAAACTGAGCAATGCTATAGTAGATCACGTAGTAGATTATTTTATCGTCCAAAACAATTGGTTGCACTCTGCTATTGTTCAGTACCAGCACCCTCTGGCTAATTTGTTACAATGTTCTGAAGGTTTTTAAGAGCACCACAATCAAATGTGCGACTTACTTAGCTTTGATCAACAGTTTTTTTTATGTTGTCACAGAAACAAACCTGATAACTCTGAATCCCGTCACCCGGGATTCTTAAATACAAATGAACTTGTTCCATTTACAAAACCATCCCCAGTGAAAATAAAGCTGTCAAGTCTGATTTGCATTTCCACTGAATTTTTGCAGCTTCAGAAGTTTTATAAAAATCACCAAATCCCTTCAGATTCATCTCCATTTATATACCGAAATACAAAAATCAATCAGCCATTAAAGTGGAAAAAATGAAAGTAATAAAACATCAAGCCACTTTTTGTGCAAGAGGATTCCTGACAAAACAAATTGATTAGAAACAGAATTGGATGGGACAATACCTTGTGAGGACGATTGGTCCTCAGCATACAGTGCATTAGTGTCTTTTTTTTAATATAAAAGTTTGAAGGTTTAACTCAAAATCTGCAATTCTCTGCAAGCCATTTGGACATTAGGCAGAGTTGAGCATGGGCCTCTTTAGTTTTCCGCCATCTGGCAAATTGAAAAAAAACAATGACTTTACTATCTAGGCAAAGTAAGCAATGCAGAAAGCTAAAAAGGAAGGCCAAGTAAAATGAAATTTAAAAAGGGAGAAAGAGAAATTCCAAGAAATTACAGGCCAGTCAGTCTGACCTCATTAGCGGGTAAGAGACTAGAAAGAATTTGGAGGGACGGAATATATTTTCACTTGGAGACATAGATTAGTCATTGATGGCACCAATTTCCCCATTTCCTGATGTTTTTCTGGACATAGCAAATCTTCAAGGCCAGTTCCAACTGACAGTGCTTATCCAGAAGCACAGCAGTCTTTTGAAAGGCAGTACAGCTATAAGGGATGTCAGTCAATTCTGGGATATACAGTTGTTCCAGGAATAGTGCATGGTAAGGTGGGACAGAGGTCAGATAACATTGGGGTGAGGTAGGTAATTACGGAAGTAAGTTTGGTAAAAAATAGAAAGAGAAAGCACTGGGCGTCATGGCAACATCTGCCATTCTCACCTGGTCTGGCCTATATGAGACTTCAGATACACAGAAATGTGGTTGACTCTCAACTGCCCTCTGAAATGGCCAGCAAGCTATTCAGTTGTATCAAACACTACAAAGTCTCAAAAAAATGAAACCAGATGGATCACCTGGCATCGACTTAGGCAACGGAACAGGCAAAAGGCAGAAACAGCCCTGTTGACCCTGCAAAATCCTCCTTACTAACACATGGGGGCTAGTGCCAAAATTAGGAGAGCGGTCTCACCAACTTGTCAAGCAAATCCTCAGACAGCACTTTCCAAACCCACAATCACTTACATCTTTGTGAAGGCACAATGCCATCTGGTTCTACTCTCTCCCATGAGGGGAAATATCCTCTCAGCATTTACCCTGCAAAGCCCTTTAAGAATCTTATATGTTTCAAGAAGATCACACCTCATTCTAAATTACAATGCGTAGAGTTCCAATCTGCTCAACGTTTGCTTGTAAAACAATCCCTCCATACAAACCTTCTCTTAACTGCCTCCAATGAAATATCTTTCATTAAATAAGAGAACCAAAATTGCTCATAGTTCCAAACGTGATCTCATCAGCATCTTGTACAGGTGCAATAAGACTTCCCTACTCTTATCCTCTAATCCTCTTGAAATAAGGGCTAACGTTGATGAGGTTATGGAGGCAGTTGAAAAACAAAAGGTGAGATTTTATAATAAAAACTTTGGCATTATCAAGACCCTGAGTTCAGTTATTTCTTCAAAGGATTTTTTCAGATATGGCTTAGCTTGTACAAATCCATATTTGGTGTCCTCAATTAGCTTTCTTTTTTCTACAGTGGCATTAATTTTATTCTACACTATCACACCTTTTGGAAGCTTGCCTATTACTGATGTTAGGTGGCTTGGTTTAAAAGTTTCCTTGCTTTTCTCTTTCCTCATATGTAAGCAGAGGTTTTACATGGGCAATCCTTCAGTTGTCTATTCCAAATTTCATATCCAAGACTGTTTGAAAGATGTAGTCAGAATATTTGCTATTTCTTCCCTGGAAGGCAAATACATCAGACCCTTTTTCCATTTTGGGTTCTGCCATTTTTATCAACACTACATCTTTAGCTACAATTAACATTTCTAATCCCTGTATTCTTTCTCTTACACTATTTAATTCTCACTACCAGAGGACTCTGTGACAACCAGTATTTCCTCCATTGCTTCATTCTTCACTTACAACGTGAAGTGCATCAATTCTTGCAGGATTAGAATTAAATATAAAGATGCGTTTATATTAACATTATTAATACTACATGGTATCAATTACGTACAAAGAATAGTCAAGATCAGCAAATGATGATGAAATGCTTTTAGAAAGAGCATTTAAATGCTTGCATTGGAGTAGCTCTTGTTGTTTCTGGCACTCATCCAGGACTCTGTTAAAATCATAAAGTGTCACTGACACAGTTGTTCCTGTTGAAACTAATCTGGACCAGTGTAAGAAACCACTGATTTGTGGTATATATATATAACATATCTTGAGCATTGATCAGAGAAATGTTTTGATCCTGACTATGTGAAATTAACAAGTGTTTCCTTGTCTCCTGTTTCCTCTCCGTCATAGGTGTTTATCTTTTCCATTAGCACTACATCAGGTTAATGAGTAACCAGAAGTTGCAGAAATTTTGAGTTCAATATGAAACATCTCTCTTCCAGCACAATAGGTTATGAGTCACATAATCTACGATCAATGTTGTTCAGTGTTGATGCCAGAGGTTCTACCTGCTCTTCTAAGACCATCAGGAAATTGACCTTTTCAATAAGTATAGCCAAAGAGGGCCTTGGAACTATGTCTCATTCAAAGCATGGCCCCAGTGCAGCACTTAAATGGCTTTTTAAATATACATACTGCGGAGCTTGTCTGACTCAGGGGTGAGAGTTCTAACAGTTCTTCCAAGCTGACAACACAGTAACAACAATAATAAAAGGGAATGTTTCATAAACTTGCTAAAGGAGAGAAGTCCTGAGGACAAAACATGAGCTGAACCTTTGGCTAACAACATAAAATAAACATACTGATTTCAATGTAATGATAGTAAATGAGAGTGACATATCACCATTCTAAGCATGATTCAACTGAATTCCCATAGGAAGATCCACCCCTTACTTAACTGGTAAGTACTTGCATTTATTTTCTTCTTTCATTTTATTTGTGATACTTTGCGAAGTTAATCGCATTTTTGTTTATTTTCATTGATCGGACAACAAATCAACTTGAAGTTTGCAGGTATGAAAAAGTTTTCACAGATACGAGAAAAGCTAATTAAAGTAACAAAATACAATTATTATACACCGAAAAGATTACAACACTTTGAGAAGACAACAAGAAATCACCATCCCGAAGGTGCCTATAATCGACTCATGACTTCAATGTTTTAGCTTCACTTGAGGAAATGCTTAGAGCTCATCATGACTTACGTTATTCCAATGGCACTTTTACAGATGGATGAACCAACTCTCAGAAGGACTGCTTCTGAATAGAAGATGACAGAATCATAGAAGTACCGTAACCAAGCAGTGGCCATATCGTTCCTCATGCCTGTGTCAGTACTCTATAAGTTACACCCACTTCCCTGTCTTTTCCCAAAATCTTTTGTTCCATAAGTATCAAGCAATTGCATTATTAATAAAATATCTAATGATACTCTCCTTTGTATAGTATTGCTGCAATGGAGAATGAAATTGTTCTCACATTCCAAAACTACAATAACTTAGTACTCATGAGACTCACTCACTGTAGCTATTTGAATTATGTAATTGATTAGCCTTACAAACATTTTTGGGGACTTTTTATACATCTGGGTAGGTTGCTTTTCAGGGGGTAGGCGCAGAATTGATGGGCCAAACGGCCTCTAACTGCACTCTAGCGGTTCTATGATTTATCAAATTCACCACTGGATGTGCAGAGATTTTCACCAATTAAATATTGGGAAGACTGAATCCATAATTCATGCCTTTTCATTAATTTAAGTTCCACGCCTCAGGACTTCCTATTCCAACTCGCACCTGACTGATCTCCCACATTCTACCCTCCGCAAGCTAAGCTCATCCTAAACACTGCTGCCCATGTTTTAACTTGTAGCAACTCCTATTCTTTTATTACTCCTGATTAAGATGTCTGTTTTTACATCATGTGGTGGGTGTGAAGTTGCAGCCCCCTACTTCATTATCTTAAGGCATTGGTCCTCAATTTCCAGTTACATTTCGGTCCTATGCTCCTGATCATTAGCCACACAGGCAATGGGTAGATCTGGTGACTTACTTGTGCAGCTGCTCCTGGGCCTGATTAAGGTGACCATTAACGAGTTATCGAGAGGGTTGCCCAGCCAGATTGTCTGTCTCTTTTCCACAGAAAGAACTGAGCCCCGGCATTCCTGGAAATCAAAGACATGGTATCTGCTGGCAGGACAACATATGTGCTGCAGCAGTTCAAGAAGGCAGCTCACCACCACCTTTTCAAGGGCAACTAGGATTGGGCAAAATATGCTGGTCTGGCCAGTAATGCCGTCGTCCCAACAGTAAACTTTTAAAAAATGCTAAAGGCTTTCCACAGCCAGTGGACACGCGGAAACCTAAATGCCAAGAATGTTATCGTAAGGTAACTTAAGTTTTATTATAATTTAGGATCTTTATATTACTTGAGATGAGACACTTATTTGTTTAAGATTACTTTTGAAGGGCTTTTCACTCTGTGCTTGCTGACCTACATTAGCTCCTAGTAAAGCAAGATCTTTATTTTAAATTTATCACTTCACACTGAGGTAGCATGCAGGAAATCAAGCCCCACTATTCCCAGAATCCCCACAAAAATTAGAGGTTTTAAACTAAATACACAAATATTCAACTTGCCTGATTTTAAGACCCGGGTCGGTAGAAAGCACAAACCAGTTTCTGTACTTAAGAATTACTATTTGTTACAAGAAATCAGACTCCAGCTATAGGTAAACAGTTGCAAACTGTCAGCATATAACACTACAAATTAAAAATCTAAACCCCTTTCAAACACCCCCTTATATAAACTGGGGAATAAACGGACAGAGGGAAAAACTGGGAAAGCAGTTCAGTGGTCTTCCTTGATAAGATCTATTGCGTTGGTTCGTGCTGATCGGTTTTCTTCTTAGCCTTCCCTTTTCCGAATGCTTCCACTGGTTTGCATGTGACAGAGGGTGGCTGGTTCACTTCCGAATGGATTCATACTTATCAATTAAAAAAGTCACAACTTATTGCAACTGTTGAAGGCAAGATAAATTTGTCTTCTTCAGGTTTAAAATGGGTTTTGACTGCAAAGACAGAAAGATAGTTCCTCAGCTGGAAGAGATGTGATCACCTCACTTCTCTGTATCTTGTTCCCAGCCCCAAGCTGTTCAGTCATCCAAAAATCAATCACATGGTTGTCGGCAGGTAAAAGGCCTTTGTCAACAGTAACTATTTCACTAGTCCATAGGCCAATCAACTTTTTATTGCTAACCAAGTTTCATCCATAATCAACCCCAGGATGCGGTCTCAAGATTCGGGGTAGACCATCCAGAACTCTGAGATGAGGAAAATTTTCTCCACTCAAAGGGTAATGAACCTATGGAATTACTTACCACAGAAGGCTACGGAGGCCAAGTCATTGAATATATTTTAAAACGTTGTTTTTTATTTTAAAGGCACCAAGGAGTATGGGGAGAAAGTGGGATAATGGCACTAGGATAGAAGATCAACCATGATCACATTAGAAAGCAGAATAGGCTTGAAGGGCCAAATCATCTACTCCTGCTCTATGTTTCAATGTTCCAATTCGTCTACAAACACTTCAATTCCTGCTTATTCAAACAGCTTTATAAGGAACAACTGCCACTAGTGATAGGTTATTCGCTTTTCAAAAATGTGCCGACATTTTGTTACCATTCTAGGCAACATCATCGATGTAACCTCCAGTCGAAGTGTTGGTGATCTACTCCATTCCAAATTTATATGATCCTCTGGTGTGGTGGGTCTTGTCATTTCCAGTTCTGTTTTTTAGCAGTGGATTCGACCGGTTTGACTGGGACAAAGTGGCTATACTGGGACAAGCGAACAATAGACATGCAAGGGAATTTCTGAAAGCCTGGTTTTCACACAGGACTCCATTAACAAACACATAGAAATAGACACCGTATACAAACTGCTGCTAAAAAACAGAACCGGAAATGACAAGACCCACCACACCAGAGGATCATATAAATTTGGAAGTAGATCACCAACACTTTGACTGGAGGTTGCGCTGACGATGTTGTCTAGAATGGTAACAAAATGTCTGCACACCACGGAACAACGGCTTGGCGAGCAAATGAACAACTGTGCTTCTTCCGCCTTCCAATTTTCTAATACAATTAATTTAAGTAAATACTAAAGGTTTAGAAAATCATTGTTAGTTTGCAGCCAACACACTTAAAGACGAACATACAAATTAGGAGCAAAAGTAGGGCCTCAGTCCTTCAAGCCTGCTTTGCTGTTCAATGAGTTCATGGCTAATCTGCTTATTCAACATTCCTACCCATCTTTGACAATCTTTCATCTTCTTACTCATCAAAAATCTATCTACCTCTACCTTAATATTATTCAAAGACTCTGCTTCTACCACGTTCTCAGAAAGAGTCTCAAAGACATATAACACAGAAAATAAATCTCCTCACTTCTGTCTTTAATGAGCAACTGTTCTTTAAAAATGTGATTTTTTGTTTGTAGATGCTCCCTCAAAAAGAAGGATCCTTTCCACCTTCATCCTGTCCAGATCCCTCAGGGTCTACTGTTTCAATCAAGTCACCTTTTACTCTTCTAAATTGCAAAGATGGACAGGTGAGGATTTCCAAATGTTTCTCATAAGACAAGCCCCTTATTCCAGATATTAGTCTTGAAGACCTACTCTGTCCTGCTTCATCTGCATTATTCCTTAAACAAGTGACCAATACTGTGGACACAGTCCTCTAGATATGGGCTCACCAATGCTTTGTGAAGCATAACATCTCTAATGTTATGTACAACTCCTCACATAGTAAACAATAACCAATACACAGAACTTATTGTAGGTAAAGATGATGTGGGAGCACTGGGAGGACCAAGGGACTGTTCCGACTCAATCACTGTTCAATTTAAAAGAATTTTCAACTTTTGATTTCCTGGCTACATAATAAAGCAATGTATTTTTAACAAGATCAGAGTTTGCTAAGAGTTCACTCAATTCTTATAGGAATTGATATCCACCCAAAGCTTCAGCAATCCTTTTCTCCCACGTCATGTAATTGATGTGGCTGTGATTTTTGATGTTTTATAATTGTAAAGGAATGGAGCACAAGATTATGAATTTACATAAGGTACAATTAGAAGCAAACAAATAAGTAAAATGAAGCATGAACCTTAATTCTTTGACTGGGCTTCACATTTACTGCCTCTAATGATGATTCTCATATTATAGTGAGTTGTTTGAGCTGGAGCTCTTACTCTGGATAGCATGATATTGAGAAAACAAACAACAAATGGACATCAAACATCCTGCCTCAAATGATAAAATCATGCAATATTTTCTAAATCAAAGTTTCTCAATTTAAAGATTAAAGTAATTGCGAAAGCAGATAGTCTGTTTGGTGATGTGTTCAGTAAAATTTTTCAGACCCGGGTGTATCAATTTGGCAACACCACTTTGTAATTGCCTTGGTGTTTGGGTTTTACTAAGCTATTTGGCAGACATATTAGATTCATCAGGAAAAAATGAAGAGGCCAGGGTTCTTTTCTCTTGAAAAAAAGAATATTGAGAGGTGACCTCATGGAGGTCAAAAGATGAATTAAAAAATGTAAACACACAGGTGTATGTATCTGCAAATGAGACCAGGTCTGGAAGCTATAAATATAAGGTTGTTACCAATAAATTCCATAGGAAATTCAGACTCAGCATCTTGATCCAGACAGTGGTGAGAACGTGGAATTTGATATCACAAAGAATTGAGGCAATACCTTAGACACGTTGATAAATATGATGGAGTTAGATGGAGAAAAGTTGGAAGAGAGGCACTTGGGCCATAAATATCTTCATCGGCCTAATAACCAAATTACGTTTTTGTATTGTACATTTTCTGCAACAAAACGCAGAATTGTGGAGTCTTCTGAGCACCACCCTTCAAGAAAGATGCAAAAGAATTAGAAAGTGTTCGGAGTAGGTTTACCAATGGAAAAGGGATACCAGATATGAAGAGGATTTGTAAAAATTATGACTGTCCTCAGTGGAACAAGCAACCCAACAGAGGTTTCCTAAGTGCTAACAGGATTGTTAAGCAAAAAGAGAAAAAAAAACTTTGTCATGTGGCTCAGTAATCAAAAGTAATAGATTTAAAACCACTTTCTACGAGAGAGATGAGAAGAAATATTTTCATTCAGAGAGTTGCTGTGATTTGGAATGTTCAACCTGATAAGATAGTGGACGTTCATTTGATAAATTATTTTAAAAAAGAATTAGACAGGGACTTGGGAAAAAAAAAACTTATAGGAACTCACAAAAGTGTCAACCAAAGCACAATTGTTCTTTCTAAAAGCCAGCAAGACAGCTAGGCTGTGTGTAAAGTTTTTTGAATCCATTCTACGCGCAAAAGACTTTTGCTATGCAGTAGCTACCCACTTCAATATAATGCAGAATTTTTAAACGGGGTCTTTTGTTATTATGAACAAAGTTCAGTAAATGAGCTGTAATTGTTGAAATTACTTCTTTTCCCTGCATCCTTGACCTGACAAAATGTTTTGCCCTACAAGTTATTGAAATCGTAAGCTAACAAAGTACAGAAGCAAGACAGCATCTCAGTGAACAACAGAACAGAGCTAACAAATTATAGGATTGGGAAATAAATAGTAAACTTTGAATTCACCCTCCTTCTCAAGGTTAAATCTGGTAGAAGAAATAAAATTGTATTGCTGAAAAAGGCACATGTTGTATTTGCAACACTATATTAATTTCAGACATTGTCATGAGTTTTACAAATACAGGCTAGTTGGCTACACTCAGTACCTTGCTTGTTGCGCACAGCCTAAGAGGTATGCCGTTTGATACAATCCACTAAAACATGTTACAATGTCCAACATTAGATGAGATTCTGTAATTCAACAATATCTACAAGATAATCCTGAGTGTGATGACAACAAATTTAGGATTATCAGTCATGCTTGCAGTGTGGCACACTTGTATATACTGGTAGCTACATACATGAATATACTGAGTTCATTCAGTTCTTTGCAGGCAGAAAGAACATTTCACACACTGTACTTGTTATAATTCAACAAAATAGATGATGTCGTTCATTTGCCATGCCCTGACCAGAGTCAACTTGCCTGTTTAAAATTTAATCAAAGCCTGGCAGTTACTATCAATTATTATTAATTCTCTTCAGCAATGCATACGAATAGAAGTAAGCCATTCAGACCCTCGAGCCTGTTTCGCCACTCAACAAGATCGTGGCTCATCTGTGGCCTAACTCCATATACCTACCTTTGACCCATATTCCTTAATACCTTTGCTTAACAAAAATTGGTCTATCCCAGATTTAAAATTAACAACTGACCCTGCATCCACTGCCATTTGTGGAAGAGTCCCAAATACCTAATACGCTCCAAGAACAGAAATTGATGGAAAAGCTCAATAGATCTGGCAGCATCTGTAAAGAGAAAATCAGAGTTAACGTTTCGGGTCCAGTGACCCTTTCTCAGAACCGTTCTGAAAAAGGGTCACCAGACCCGAAACGTTAACTCTGATTTTCTCTTCACAGATGCTGCCAGACCTACTGAGCTTTTCCAGCAACTTCTTTTATGTTCCTGATTTACAGCATCCGCAGTTCTTTGGTTTTTATCTCTCTCTTGAACAGTCTGGTCCAAACTCTCAGACTACGCGCCTTTGTTCTTCAGTCCCCAACTAGTGGAAATAGTTTGCCTTTATCGACCCTGTCTTTTCCTGTTGATATCGTGAAGACTTTGATCAGATCACCCCTTAACCTTCTAAATGCTAGGGAAAATAGGCCTAATTTCTACAAACTCCCCTCATAACTTAGCCCCTCAAATCTAGGTATCATTCTTGTAAACCTGTCTGTACCAAATTAGAATTCACCTGCTGACCAAGTAGCACTCTCCATTCAGGCATAAAGTATAAATGTTAGCTTTCCCTTTCATTGTGTCATACAGTTTGGAAGCAGACTCTTCAGTCCATCCAGTCCATGCTGGCCCTTATCCCTCCAAACCTTTCCAATTCATGTACTTATCCAAATGTCTTTTAAACGTTGTAATTGTACCCGCATCCACCACTTCCTCACAAAGTTGATTCCACATGTGAAATACCCTCTGTGTAAAAAAAATTGCCCTTCATGTCTTTTTTTACATCTCTCTCCTCCCACCTTAAAATTATGCCCCTTAGTCTTGAAATTCCCCCATCCTAGGGAAAATACAACTACCATTAACTCTATCTATACCCCTCATTATTTTATAAACTTCTATAATGTCGCCTCTCAACCTCCTATGCTCCAACAAAAAAATTCCCAGCTTATTCTGCCTATCTTTATAACTTGAACTTTCCATACGCAGCAACGTCCTAGTAAATCTCTTCTGAACTGTCTCCAGCTTAATAATTTCCTTCCTATAACAGGAAACCTGAACTGGACATTCCAGAACAGGCCTCACCAATGTCCTGTACAACATCAATATGACTTCTCAACTCCTATACTCAGAGGTCTGAGCGATGAAGGCAAGCTTGCTAAAATTTTTTTTGCTAAGATTTTTCTGAACAAGGGTCTCGACCTGAAACGTCAGCTTTCCTGGTCCTCTGATGCTGCTAGGCCTGCTGTGTTCATCCAGCTCTACACCTTGTTACCTAAGCTTGCTAAAAGCCTTTTTAACCACCCTGTCTATATGTGACGCAAACTTCAAAGAATTATATACCTGCACGCCTGGGTCCCTCTGTTCAACAACACTACCTAAGGCCCTACTATTAATTGTATAAATCTTATCCTTGTTTGTTATACCAAAACACAATACCTTGCATTTATACAAGTTGAACTCCTCTGCCATCTTTCAGCCCATTGACCTATTTGAATTTCTTTGTAATCTTAGAAAACCATCTTCACTGTCTACTATGCCACCAATTTTTGTGTTATCTGGAAACTTACTAACCACGCCTCCAAGTCTTTAATAGAAATGGCAAACAAAGGAGGACCCAAAACTGATCCCTATGGAACACCGCTGGTGACAGGCCTCCTGTCCAAAAAGCAACCCTCAACCAGCAATGTGTCTCCTGCTGTTAAGTCAATTCTGTATCCAACTGGCAAGCTCACCCTGAATCCCATGTGACCAATTAGTCTATCACACGGAACCTCGCGAAAGGCCTTCCTAAAGTCCAAGAAAACAATGTTTACTACTGTGCCCTGAACAATCTTTTTGGTAACTTCCTCATAAGCACAATCAAGTTCGTGAGACACGATTTTCCTTGCACAAAACCATGCTGACTATCCCTAATCAATTTCTGCCTCTCTAAATGTCCATAAATCCTATCTTTTAAAATCATGTTCAACAATTTACCCACCAAAGTCAGACTCACAGGTTAATAGTTCCCTGATTTCTGCTTACAACCATTCTTAAACAAAGGCACAACATTTGCCACCTTCTAGCCATCAGGCACCTCACCTATAGTTACAGACAATGCAAATATTTCTCAAGGGGTATCACAATTTCATCCCTTACTTCCCAATGTTCTAGGAGACATTAGATCTGGTCCCGGAGATTTATCCACATTTATATTCTCCGAGACCTCCCGAACTGCCTCTTCTGCAATGTGAACTGTTTTCAAAATACCAGAATTTATTTCTCTGCATTCTCTAGCCTCCATTTCTTTCTCCACAGTAAAAACGGACACGAAATATTAATTTAGTATCTCTCCCATCGCCTGCAATTAGTATTTTTTTGAATTGCCCTCAAGGGTACTAGAAAAAAATGACAAAATGCGTATTTTTTTCAGCCATACAACTTATGTACTATCAAATGACAATTTGAAATTAAAAGACTGAAATGACAAAGAGAATAAAAAAAAAGACTGGATGGAAAAGAAATTCACATTCCTTTATTACACATAAAAAGTACCTTTCATTTTGCAGGACTTTCCCCAGGGCATATGGCACATATTGTTACCAGATTGCAACCAGCAACTCAAAAGATTAAAGCAGAGGAGAAGGCCATTTGGTCCATGCTAACTGCATTGACTTTCTATATATAGAGAGGGAGAGGGTAGGGAAGTGAGAGAGAGGACTGATTTGACCTGAAAGTCACCACGCCTCAACAAGGGGAGGGGTGCACATTAATCTAGGCAACTGCAGGAATTAAACCCGTAGAGTTGGTGTTAACTCAGCAGTGTAAACCAGTCATCCAGCCAACTGAGCTAACTGACCCCATTTTAGATCAGAATGCCAGACTCTTCCCAGACCACAAGGTCTCTCATTAGAAAAAGACGACTGATGGTGATTTAACCCAAGGGTCACCACAGATGAGGACAGAGGTTCAGCAGGGGAAATCACCAGCAAAGAAAACGCTGAACCAGAGGGGAACCCAACCTTTAATAATAAATTATAAAAGGGGGAGAAAAGCTTAATGTATCAGATGATCAAAAATCATGATCAACCCTCCAGTTAAAAAGCAGAACCTCAAAAGGTAGTAATCTCTGGATTACTCCTGGTCAATGTGTTAGTAAGAGTAGGAATATTAAGATGGGGCAGATAAATCAGTGGCTATGCAGCTGGTCTAGGGGGCAGGGATTCAGATCTTTGGATCATTGGGATTTCCTCTGGGGCAGAAGAGACTTGTTCAAATGGGGCGGGTTTCACCTGAACTGGTGGATGCTGATATCCTGGCGGGGAGACTTTCTAGTTCTATTCGAGAGCCTTTTAAACTAGTAGGGAGAGGGGTGAGGGAAATCCTAAGTAGTAGTGAGAATAGAGAGACAGATAGAGTCATAGAGTTGTACAGATAAATAAAGATATTGAGACTCTGGTCAAAAATAAAAAGGAGGCATATGTTAGGTATAGACAACCGAGATCATGTGAATCTCTTGAAGAGTGTAAGGGGTGTAGGGGTATTCTTAAGAGGGGAGTCAGGAGGGTCAAAGGGGAGATGAAATAGCCTTGGCAGATAAAGGTGATGGACAGGGACAGAAAGACCTGGAAGCTAGGGAACTCAGGGAAATAAATAGTGAAGTCTTGAAAACAATCCACATTACAGAAGAGGAAGTGCTGGAGATCTTAAAAAAACATAAAAGTGGATAAATCTCTGGGACCTGGTCAAGTGTATGCCAGGACGTCGTGAGAAGTTAGGGAAGAAATTGTGGGGCCCCTGGCAGAGATATTCCAGGGTTGAGGTGCTGGAAGACTGGAGGGTGGTGAATGTTGCGCCTTCATTTGAGAAGCCTGGGAACTGTAGACTGCTTGTCTGACATCAGTGACGGGTAAGTTGTTGGAGGGGATTCTGAGAGATAGGATTTACATGCATTTGGAGAGGCAAGGATCGGTCAGGGATAGTCAGCATGGCTTTGTGCATGGGAAACCATGTCTTAAAAACTTGATTGTTTTGAGGACATAACCAAAGATCGATGAGGACATAGCAGTAGACAACGTCTACATGGATTTTAGCAAAGCCTTTGACAAGGTTCCGCACGGTAAACTGATTAGTAAAGTTAGATCACGTAGGATTCAAGGAGAGCTTGACAATTGGATACAAAATTTGCTTGACAGTAGGAGACAGTGGATGGTGATGGAGAGTTGTTTTTCGACCTCGAGGCCTGCAAACAGCAGTGTTCCACATTTATATAAATAATTTGAATGTGATTTCAGGAGGAATGGTTACTAAGTTTGCAGATGACACCAAAATTGGTGGTATAGTTGACAGTGAGGAAGGTTATCTAGGATTACAATGGGATCTTGATCACTTGGGCCAATGGGCTGAGAAGTGGCAATGGAGTTTAAATTGGATAAATGTGAGGTATTGCATTTTGGTAAAGTGAACAGGGACAGGGCTTAGTCAACACAGTATGGAGCTAGAGGAACACAGCAGGTCAGGCGGCATCACAGGAGCAGGAAAGTCAACATTTTGGGTTTACAGCCTTCATCAGAACCCAAAACATCGACTTTCCTGCTCTTCTGATGCTGCCTGACCTGCTGTGTTCCTCCAACTCCAACATCGGCAGTTCTTGCTATCTCCTAAGGGCAGGACTTATATAGTTAATGGTAGGGCCTTGGTATTGCTGACGAACAGAAACATAGGGGTTCAAGTTCATAGCTGTTTGAAAGTTGTGTCATGGGGTGGTTAAGAAGCCATTTAGCATGCTTGCCTTCATTGTTCAGAACATACGAGCACAGGAGTTGGGACATCATGTTGAGGCTGTACAAGCCATTGGTGAGGTCTCTTTTGGATTACTGTGAGCACTTCTGGTGGTCCGACTTTAGGAAAAATTAAATTGGAGAGGGTTCAGAAATAATTTACCAGGACTTGAGTGTTTGAATTATAAGGACAGGCTGGATAGGATGGGATGTTTTTGACTGGACCATTGGAGGTTGAGGAGCGACTTTATAGCAGTTTATAAAATCGTGAGGATAGGGGAGTTCAAAACTAGGGGGCAAACGTTTAAGGTTGAAATTTAAAATGGACCTAAGGGGCAACTTTTCACACAGACGGTTATGTAGTTATGGAATGAACTGCCAGAGGAAGTGGTGGATGCAGGTACAGTATAACATTTAAAAGACATTTGGGCAGGTGCATGAATAGGAAAGGTTTAAGAGGGATATCGGCCAAATTCAGACGAATGGGACTAGTATAGTTTGTGATTATGTTCGTCATAGACTGGTTAGATTGAAGGGTATGTATCCGTACTCCATAACTCTACCAAAACAAACACGTACAGTACACGGTGAACCCTAATCCGCAAATCCTACCATGTTAATTCTGCTGCACTAATTCACGGTTGACGGACGCTAACAGCTGCCTCCCGGCCCTCACTCGGGGACAACTTTCTGCTCGGCGACAACTTGCCGACATTTTAATGCAGCATCTGCCCTCCCTCACATATAAATCAATGTCCTTTCTGTGTGAGGTCTGGCCGGCAGGAACCGCACATAGAGTGTGATAATGCCATCCTCAAAGTGTTTTCGTCTCCTCAGGACCCGCTCTCTGAGGAAACGTTGCCCCCAACGGACAACACCGAGCGGGCGCGAAAACAAGCCGGCGAGAACGCGCACAACCGCGAGGCGCCCCAACACTTAGCTCGCGCATCTGCGACTCCCTCTCCCCTCAACAAACCAAGCGCACGCCCGCGAGAAGGGCCCCCGCCACCCGCCGAGGCGCGCATCCGCGAGAAGGGCCCCCGCCACCCGCCGAGGCGCGCATCCGCGAGGAGCCCCCGCGCGGTCCGATGCGCCCGCCCGCGAGAAGCCACTCTCTCCCCCTGCCGCTCCAATGCGCGTACTGGCGAAGAGACCCCCCCCGGCCCGCTCCAAGGCGCGTACCCGAGAGGAACCCCCGCCCCTCCGTCCCGCGCCAAGGCGCGCGCGCGCGCTTTCTTACCTTTGTTAAAGCCCTTGAAGCGCCTGCATTGGGCTCTGTGGAAAATGCCCTCCTTCGCTCTCGCCGCCATGGGTCGCTTTACCTGATCCGGTTCGGTTCGGAACTGACGGACTGTGCTTCCCGAACACGGTCCAACTGAGGGGTGGGGAGAGGGTGCCGCCTGGTTTCTCCCTCCCCGGGGTAATGGCTGCGGGCGCTGCTTTGCCTTCCCCTTCGACAACACGGGGCGGCCCAGCAGGCAGCCTCGCCTGTCTTAGTGGCCTTTCTTTTAAAGTGTAGAACTATGATGATTTTCAAAATGGGCTGGTAAATTGTTTTGACTAGTTGATCCTGGTTTTAATATCATCTCTTACAGTTCCTCCCCAGCCTCGTCAATGAAAATGTTCTGTACTTTTGGGAAACTATCTTCATTTGAACTTCATGAAACAGATCGGATGCGCCACTTTCTATTAATGTGTTGCTACACTGATCGAAACTGCAGACAGTTCAGAACTATTTATGGTTTAGTCTTTATTATATATCTAGTTAGGTATAGGAAATAGCCGGTTGTTGTGAGTGAATTACGTCAGAATGAGTGGTTTATCTCAGGCATTATTGTCACTGATACTTATGACCTTCATTCAGAAACTTTGTGCACTTAAGGCCAGCAGGCCCTTAGTACTTCAAGGAGAGAGAGAAATATAAAAATTATGCTGTTGGGAGTTTTTAAAAGAACATATAATTTCATGGAATGTTGGCATCACCGGCAAGTTTGCTACCCAGCCATAATCGCCCTGAACTGTGGGACTTGCTAGGCCATTTCAGAGGGATGATTGAATAGACTTTGAAGGGCTGAATGGCTTTTTACCTGTTTCCACCTTCCTGTAAATAGAATGGACTTGGAGGACGCAATTCAGAAATTACAGACTGAGTTGTGCAAAATGTGTGAGAGCAAATTTACGGAAAAGAACTGTAAAGTCCCACACTTGGGATGGAAATATAATTGATATTTGTACCTCATGAATGCTGTTGGAATAGTCTACCATGAAGCTTAAGGAAAGTTTCAAGTTTAAATATAGCCAACCAATGCATTGCAGAAAGCAACAAAGCCAATCGGATGTGCAATGATATACCTATATAACCAAACATTGGAACATGTCAGAGAAGGTAATGATGAATTGTTACAGTGCTGTAGTCATGGCATTTGTTGAATAATGTATGCAGTTCTAGTCACTATGAAATATAAGAAAGAACAGTTGGAGGCCATGCGGTAAAGAAATAACAGGCTGCTTCCCAGTATGGGAGTTGCATTTTGTGAAAAGGCTGGAGAATCAGGGTTTTTCAGCTGAAAACAGCAGTATCTGGAAGTTGATCTATCTCTTTGTTGTCTTGAGTAATATTTCAATATTTCTCTGAAAAGATACCTCTGACCTCCTTTACTACAAACTTGAGCCTCTCCAAACATCTATTGCCTAAATCTGTCCAGCATTAAGTCTCACTTACCTATCTGCACTGTTCTCACTGAACTACATTGACTCTGCTGCTGTTGAACCCCAATACACACAGACTTAAAATTATCCTCTGTCATTAAACGAAACCCTTACATGGTCTTGGCCATCCCTATTTCAAGAATCTCCAACCATTTTGTTGAACTCTCCAATTCTTTGACTTTGGCCTCTTACGCATTTTCCCCTACTTCTTGTAGCCTCTAGTTACCTGGGTTCGAGGTTCGGTAATTCCCTCCCTAAATCTCTTGTGATGTACAATATATCCTTTCTGATTCTACTTAAAGACCAAAGTTTTTGCTAAACTCACATACGGGGACTCGGACCATTTTCACTGATTATAACTGTCAAGCTCTTTGAAGAATCTTTTGAAGATTCTTCTAAGTATTGATATAGAGTTTTTGATTTATTTACACTGCAATTCCATTAACGGTACAGAAAAAATTTAACCTACAATGATACTTTAATATAAAATGTGGAAGTTGAACTGATAGAACATATGCTCATACTAGCTACTTGCAAAATCTAACTTTAATACTGGTATCAGGAATTTATTTTTGCTCAAAAGATAATTAATGTGTCAAGTTCAACACCTGATAAAGTATTATATATTTCATAGAACCCCTACAGTGTGGAAACAGGCCCTTCAGCCCATCAAATCCACACTTTTCCCTATAACCCACCTAATCTGCACATCCCCAAACACTATGAGCAATTCAGCTCAGCCAATCCACCTAGCCTGCAGGAGGAAACTCATGCATATGGGGAGAATGTGCAAGCTGCACAGAGACAGTTGCCTGAGGGTAGAATTGAACCTAGGTGCCTGGTGCTATAAGGCAGCAGCTCATACACAGCCATTGTGCTATCCCGTAGTGATGACAAAATCCGAGAAATGACATTGGAAGCAATTGGAAAGGGACTTCAGGTACCTCAAACAATAACTATGATGAGCTGAGATAACAAGATGTAGAGCTGGATGAACACAGCAGGCCGAGCAGGAAGGCTGACATTTCGGGCCTACTCCCTTCTTCAGAAATGGGGGAGGGGAAGGGGGTTCTGAAATAAATAGGGAGAGAGGGGGAGGCAGATAGAAGATTGATAGAGGAGAAGATAGGTGGAGAGGAGCCTAACAGGTCAAAGAGGCGGGGATGGAGCCAGTAAAGGTGAGTGTAGGTGGGGAGTTAGGGAGGAGATAGGTCAGTCCAGGGAGGACGGACAGGTCAAGGGGGTAGGATGAGTTGAGTAGGTAGGAGATGGGGGTGGGGCTTGAGGTGGGAGGAAGGACGGGTTAGGGAGGCGGGGATGAGCTGGGCTGGTTTTGGGTGCAGTAGGGGGAGGGGAGATTTTGAAGCTTGCGAAGTCCACATTGGTACCATTGGGCTGCAGGGTTCCCAAACGGAATATGAGTTGCTATTCCTGCAACCTTTGGGTGGCATCGTTATGGCATTGCAGGAGGCCCAGGAGCTCGAACAGTTCATCCACTTCACCAACACATTCCACCGCAACCTTAAGTTCACCTGGACCACCTCTAATACCTCTCTCTCCTTCCTGGACCTCTCTGTCTCCATCTCGGGTAACTACCTGGAAACCGATATCCATTTCAAGCCCACCGACTCCTACAGCTACCTAGACTACACCTCCTCCGACCCACCTTCCTGCAAAAATGCCATCCCCTGTTCCCAATTCCTTCGCCTCCGCCGCATCTTCTCCCAGGATGAGGCATTCCACTCCCGTACGTCTCAGATGTCCTCGTTTTTCAAGGACTGCAACTTCCCCCACCTCAGTGGTCAAGAACGCCCTGGACCGTGTCTCCCGCGTCTCCTGCATTTCCCGCAACTCATCCCTCACACCCCCTCCCCGCAATAACAACCAAAACAGAATGCCCCTCGTCCTCACGTACCATCCCACCAACCTCCGGATCCAAAGCATCATCCTCCAACACTTCTGCCATCTGCAATCCGACGCCACCACCAAAGAAATTTTTCCCTCCCCGTCCTTATCTGCTTTCCGGAGGGACCACCCTCTCCGTGACTCCCTTGTCTGCTCCACACTCCCCTCCAGCCCCACGTCACCCGGCACTTTTCCCTGCAACTGCAGGAAGTGCTACACCTGCCCCTACACCTTACCCCAATCCCAGGCCCCAAGAAGACTGTCCACATCAAGCAGATGTGCACCTGCACATCTGCTAACGTGGTATACTGCATCTGCTGTTCCCGTTGTGGCCTCCTCCACATCGGGGAAACCAAGCGGAGGCTTGGGGACCGCTTTGCAGAACATCTACGCTCAGTTCGCACTAAACAACTGCACTTCCCAGTAGTGAACCATTTCAACTCCCCCTCCCATTCCTCAGACGACATGTCCATCCTGGGCCTCCTGCAGTGCCACAACGATGTTACCCGAAGGTTGCAGGAACAGCAACTCATATTCCGTTTGGGAACCCTGCAGCGCAATGGTATCAATGTGGACTTCACAAGCTTCAAAATCTCCCCTCCCCCACCACATCCCAAAACCAGCCCAGCTCGTCCCCGCCTCCCCAACCTGTCCTTCTTCCCACCTCAAGTCCCACCCCCATCTCCTACCTACTAATGTCATCCCGCCGCCTTAACCTGGCCGACCTCCCCGGACTGACCTATCTTCTCCCTAACCCCCCCACCTACACTCACCTTTATTCTAGGTAGCTGTGGGAGTTGGTGGGCTTGAAATGGATATCGGTTTCTAGTTGGTTGCCAGAGATGGAGACAGAGAGGTCCAGGAAGGAGAGAGAGGTATTAGAGATGGTCCAGGTGAGCTTAAGGTTGCGGTGGAATGTGTTGGTGAAGTGGATGAATTGTTCGAGCTCCTGGGCCTCCTGCAGTGCCACAATGATGCCACGCGAAGGTTGCAGGAACAGCAACTCATATTCCGTTTGGTACCATTGGGCTGCAGGGTTCCCAATGTGGACTTCGCAAGCTTCAAAATCTCCCCTCCCCCTACTGCACCCAAAACCAGCCCAGCTCATCCCCGCCTCCCTAACCTGTCCTTCCTCCCACCTATCCCCTCCTCCCACCTCAAGCCCCACCCCCATCTCCTACCTACTCAACTCATCCTACCCCCTTGACCTGTCTGTCCTCCCTGGACTGACCTATCTCCTCCCTAACTGCCCACCTACGCTCACCTTTACTGGCTCCATCCCCGCCTCTTTGACCTGTTAGGCTCCTCTCCACCTATCTTCTCCTCTATCAATCTTCTATCTGCCTCCCCCTCTCTCCCTATTTATTTCAGAACCCCCTTCCCCTCCCCCATTTCTGAAGAAGGGAGTAGGCCCGAAATGTCAGCCTTCCTGCTCCTCTGATGCTGCTTGGCCTGCTGTGCTCATCCAGCTCCACACCTTGTTATCTCAGATCCTCCAGCATCTGCCGTTCCTACTAGCTATGATGAGCTGAATGGCTTTCCTCATCTATAACAGTTTTCCTATTCAGACAAGTAATTCAATCATGCGATCTACTGCTGCAATTGAAGTTAGGGTCATAAACTCTCCTTCAACCACAATTTCTTTTTGTTCTGTTCAGATATGTTGTTATACACCCCTGGAGCAGGTGGGACTTGAACCTGGGTTTCTTGATTGAGCGGGGGGGGGACTTTACCACTGTGCCTCAAGAGGCCTGCTGAAATGCCATTTTAGGTTAAATGGATCTCATCTGATATTGGTGCTTTTAGGAGAATTAGGAAATGTGTTGGAAATAGCCAACAGTTATGTCATTGAACCCCTACTCTGTGGAAACAGGCCCTTCGGCCCAACAAGTCCACACCGACTCTCAAGGCATCCCACCCAGACCCTTCCCTCTATAACCCACCTAATAAATCCCTCAACACTACAGGCAATTTTACATGGCCAATCCACCTTGCGTGCGCATTTTTGGACTCTGGGAGGGAACCGGAGCACGCAGTGGAAACCCACACAATCACGGGGAGAATGTGCAAACTCCACACAGACAATAGCCAAGGGTGGAATTGAACCCAGTTCCCTGGTGCCGTGAGGCAGCAGTGCTAATCACTGAGCCACCATGCTGCCCCTACTTACTGATTACTGATAAAGAGCAAAGTCAGATTATGACTTTTTGGAAGTGTGTATATACTGTCTGACCAGACTAAAGGTTGAGAGAAACTGGACCTTAGCATGACAGTACAAGTGCTAGCAGATTGAAGATGTTTTAACTTAATTCGCAGAACTGTGTCAATTATTCCACTGCCACCTATGGCAAGTGAGGAAAATTGCTGCTTTTTGTTAATTCAAGACTTTTTTACATAGCACCGTCGATGTCAAAATCTCAGATTTTTTTTTTGAAACACAGGAATTGTCAGTTAAAGTGAAAGGGACTGTCTTGGACGATAAAATGTCCATTTCTGGAAACCTTGGCCTTGAAATAGGTATGATCAATGATGAAAATATTTGTGAACTGTTCTTTGAGGGATATCATGTAATTTGTAAAACAGGTTTTCTTGAGAAGATGTCATTCTCAAATGGTTTCCAAACTGCACTTTGAGAAGTTAATTATTTTTCTTTGACCGTCAAAATACTCTAGTAAGTAGTCAGGTCAAAGAGATCTAATGGTGAGGGAAACTAGTGATCCATTCCCAGTAACATTTAGCATAAATCATAAGGTGCATAATTAATTCCAGAAGCTATTTAGTCTTGCTAAGCCTCATCCAAACCCCTCGCCTGCTACCGCTCCAGGTTGACTGGCTTTCACTGAGGATATATAGCGCAGAGACAGGTGTTTCAGCCACACCATTCTGTGCCAGTGTTCATGCTCTACGAGTATCTTTTCATCTTTTCTCATCTAAATTTACTATCGTAGTCATTCATTGCTTCTCCCTCAATGCTAACCCCGAGAATGTTAATGATGAGAAAACCTCCCTGGTCAGAATTGAACTGGACCAGCCATATAATGCTGTAGATACAAGAGCAATAGAGGCTAGGAAATCTGGATGTAACCCATCACCTGATTGTCAAAGTTTGGCCGCCATCTACAAGACACAATTTAGTAGTGTAGTGGAATGTGGTCCACAACCTGGATAAGTGCAACTCCAACACATTCATTAGTACAGCTGCTGGTTTTCACATCTACCACATTGCCCACCTTAGTCAATGGTTTGTTAAAGCATTGCTTAGTCTCTTCATTACTGTCAGACTTGAAGACTCCAAAAGCCTTCTTGATCTCATCCCCCTTTCCACCTCCATGAACTATAAAACTAAGGTCATTGCCAATCTAAATTAAGTTTAAAATCTCAGGTCTGTTTTCCTCATGGCATTGCCTCACGCAATCTTTGCAACCTCCTTCAGCCTTAAGTTGTACTAAACACTTGGTTTCTCTAATTCCAGAATCATGTATGTCTGTGATACAACATCTCATCCCTTAGATCACCTCGCCACCCTTAGCACTTCCAGACCTTGACACTAGTGGCAGAGCCAGGCTTTTTCAGGTTTCTACTCTCTTCAATTCCTTTCCTTCCTTTTCCTAAACCTTTTCTCAAAGCTTATTTCTTTTACCCTTTTCCAAATTTCTCCCCTGCTAGCTTGACTTTGTTTTACTTGTCTGTGAAGTAGTTATTTCAATTGACATGTTTGGACAGGCTGTGACACACTGCTGAGGCAAGTGGATATTGAACCCAGTCTTCATTGTGACTCAGTGGTTAGCATGCTGCCTTACAGCACCAGGGACCTGGGTTCCATTCCAGCCTCAGGCAACTGTCTGCATGAAGTTTATAGATCATCCTTGTGTCTGCGTTGGTTTCCTCCCATAGTCCAAAGATGTGCAGGTTTGGTGGATTGGCCACGGGAAATGCAGGATTACAGAGATAGGATAGGTCAGGATAGGTTGCTCTTTGGAGGGTCAGTGTGGATCGATGGGCTGAATGGCCTGATTCCCCACTGTAGGGATTCTGGCTCAGAAGAAGGGATGCTACTACTGCACAACCAGATCCCCAAAGCAGTAGCATTTAGACATGGTGCGCGGCGCAGTGACTCAGTGGTTAGCACTGCAGCCTCATAGCGCCAGGGACTTTGGTTCAATTCTACACTCAAGTGATTGTCTGTGTGGAGTTTGCACATTCTCCCCGTGTCTGTGTGAGTTTCCTCCAGGTGCTCTGATTTCCTCCTACAGTCCAAAGATGCGCAGGCTAGGTGAATTGGCCATGCTAAATTGGCCACAGTGTTCAGGGCTGTGTAGATTAGGTGGGTTATGAGGAATGGGTTTGGGTGGGATGCTCTGAGGAGTGGTTTGGACTTGTTGGGCCGAAGGGCCTGTTTCCACACTGTTGGGATTCTATAACAATGGCATGCATTGTGAGGCTCAAACCCACAAGCCTAAGATTAAAAGTCTTATGTTGTATGAACTGAGATAACCAGCCACCTTATCTGTGGAATACCCTGGAATTTTTTTCATGTTTAGCACACCATCTAAATTAAGGTAATTGTGGGAGTCACCCTTTGGTATATTTGTTAGGCACCTGGGGATATGACATTTAAGCAGGTTAGGCCTCACGTCTATCACAATCATATTGAGAAGAAAACATTCTTCAATAACAAAAACCTATCTCTCTGGAATGGTGCATGTTCATTTGATGTTTTAATTTAATGAATGTCAGAATTACTATAAAAATTCACATTTTGCTCTGCTCTTCAGCAGTAACGTTGGTTAACTATCTTAGCACTGCTCTGTCTTGACATTGTCAAGCTATTAGCTGAGAAATGAAAGGACGAGAATACAATGACTTGGTGAGAATAGTGCTGGTGGGTGAAGGAGATCTGGCGACAGTTCATGAGTAACATTTTGCAGGAATTTTAAAAACTCACCAGGAGGCATTTGTGAAAACAATAAAAAATCAGTTTCAAGAAAGGAACTTTGTTAAAATCTGATCTAATTTCGTTCTCTTTTCTAGATATATACATGATTCAGCAAATTTTTAGAGATACTTTACAAAACATTTTGACTTGAATATTACAAAACTTGCAATAAAATTCAACTTGTGCCCATATAACATGTGAGTGGAAAGGATGCAATATTAATTATAACAATTGGAGCAATAATAAAAGATGACCTGGGTTCAGGAGATCACGCTGTCAAATTGGTTTGGATGAAGATGACAAATAGTAGGGAAAAGAAGACACCAGTGAGAGTATTCTACAATCCCCCTGTCAGTAACTACAATGTAGGATGAAGTATGCGAGAAGAAATATTTGGTGCATAGGATAAAGGGACAGCAATAATCATAGGTGCCTTTAATCTACACATGAATTGGAAAAATCGGCTTAGCAATGGTAGCCTAAGAAAGGACTTCATAGAATTCTTTCAAGATGGTCTCTGAAAGCAGCATATTCTGGAATCAACCAAAAAGCAGGTTATATTAGACTTGAAAATGTGTAATGAAATAGGATTGATTAATGACGTCAGAGAAAGCCCCCTGTGGGCAGCAGCGACCACAATATGATTGAATTTTACAACCAGTTTAAATAGAAGATGAATGGGTCTGAGACCAGTAATTTTAAACTTAAGGACAGCTGAAGCTGAGCTAGTTGAAATTAACTGATGCCAAGCAAGGGGTTAAATCTATTGAGAAGCAGTGGCACACATTTAAGGAAATATTTCATAATATTCAGAATAAGTATATTCTTACAAAAAAGCAAAGTTGTAATAGAAGAACACACCAGTCATGGTCATCTAAAGAAGTTAAGTCACAGGATATATTTTGAAGCGTTTATTATACGTGGAGTTCATGGAGATGGAGAGTGGGAGGTCAATAAAAAAACATTTGCAGTATTTAAGTCTGACAGTGATGAGGAGACACTGCACACAGCCTGAACTGAAAGACTTTCGACAGCGATCTTTCTCTAATGTGCTTCTTTAGCAGCTGCCTCAAATTTTAGCACAATGGTTAGCACCTAGTCCTGAACATTAGTATGTGCGAATCTGCAACACCCAGTCGAGGGCAACTCCACTGGAAGTCCGCAAGCTTTGGGCAGATCAAAAAGTGTCTTTCACTGAGTTGATTATCCTCAAGGTGCTTGTATCGATATGCATTCCTGGGTGAAGTTTGAAGAGCACGGAGTCCTGTGGAGCTGCTCAAGATGAATTTCAACAAAAACTGCTACATCTCTCTCTAGAACTTTGCAAAGGCACGTTCCACAAGGAGGTAGACAGCAGTCTCTTTCTCCTCCCACAACTACCTCAAGGGCAACATGCAGAGGGGTTAAGACTCTGAACTTATAGGAGGGATCTGATGCAAAGGGCCTTTCTCACCACCAGCCAAACTATGTGTTGGTGCTGGCTTGTAAGTTGTGGCAAAAAGGCATTCTGCCAAATGGCTTAGGAAACCATCTGATCGGATTTGGCACTTTGTCCTGCAGGGTCCTGAGCCTTGATGCAATATGCTCAAAGGTATTTTTTTCTATGAGGGACAGGTGATAAGGCACGATCCAACTACTTGGAGTGCTCTGCAGCAATGTGGCCAGACCCTTCTTTGTAGTACCAGGCACAGGTAAAACCTCAGCACATACTGCAACTTGGTATTTGCATACTGATGCAGCTGTACAAAAAAATGGCCTCCGGGATGAGGGTCATGTTGGCTACGTCTTTTCGCCCTTTATCTAGAGGTTTGTAAGTTGTATCTCTCATCTGATTTCATAGTCTTAACGTTGTATATTTCGTCTGTTCTGTAAAACTTATTTATTTTGATCAAGCAAATGCAAGACATGGTCTGTTGGATATACCTTTCTTGAATATGCTGAAAGTTATCAGGAGATTGTTTTTCTGTGAGCTTGGGGTTAAAGACTGTTGCATTTAAAAAATGAATGCTTTTATTTCATTACAGCAGTCTGATTATGCCTTTTGTCCTAATTTTACTACCTCTTCTGAAGACAATGACTCGTGCTGGGCTATGGTTACATAAGTGTCAGCAGTGATCCAGCACCTCGCTCCAGTAATTGTTTATGTACAAGTTTAACAGTGATGTTGAACTGTTAGTTAGCTTTGGTGATCACAACTGAACATTATTTTGTCCTGGTCTGGTATCCATATACTTCCAAATAGAGTTCACTAGATAATGATCAGGTAGAAGGCACCCTGACAACTTTGTCCTTCTCTTTCCCTAACAGTCAACAGCAGCGCCTCCAGGTATTGAACTTTCCACCTCCCTGGTCAATGTAAAGGCTTGTAAATATCTCTAATCCTCCCTCAAAGGTCAGTTGTAGCTTTTGAGATTGAAAGTGACATATTTTTTGTATCTATGATCATGGAATATTAAACTAATGCTGGTAAATTGAGTTGAGGTACAAAATTTGCAAATAAGGAAGGAAATTAAGGAAAGAACTTTCATTTACATAGAGCCTTTTACCACCTTGGGAGTGCCCAAAACTACTTTAACAGCCAAGGTAATTGTACTCATGGATACATGAAGATAATGGTCCAGATCCTCCAGTCAGTAGCAGTTTTGCCTGTGAAGATCACTGCACCCTGAACATTTTGCATCCTTCTAGCAAGGACATTTTGTCTGGGCTGCAGCAGTAATGCATCAGCGAAGCAGAGTAGCATAGGGAAAACACACTCTTATTACAACATCAGCTGCCACTATTGGCCAAGTATTTAAAGTTTTAGAAAAATTATAGAATCCCTACAGTATGGAAGCAGGCCATTTGGCTGATCGGGTTTTTTTTATCCTTTTTTTAAAATTCATCAATGGGCTGAGGTTGTTGCTGGCTACGTAGCATTTAATGCCCATCCCTAATTGCCCAGAGGGCAGTTCAGAGTCAACCACATTGATGTGGGTCTGGAGTTACATGTAGGCCAGACCAGGTAAGGAAGGCAGTTTCCTTCCCTAAAGGGCATTAGTGAACCAGATGAGTTTTTCTGACAATTGGCAATGGATTCATAGTCGTCATTAGATTTTTCATTCCAGATTTTTTTATTGAATTCAAATTCCACCATCTGCCATGGCAGGACTTGCACCTGTGTCTAAATCCTGGGATTTGGGAGTTCAGAGTTAACTGGGAGTTCTCCCAGCCACCATCAGTTCTGAGCAAGGGTCACTGGACCCGCACTGTCAACTCTGATTTTTTCTTCACAGATGCTGCCAGACCTGCTAAGCTTTTCCAGCAACTTCTATTTTTGTTCCATCTGGTGCTACTGTGTTTTCAAGGCTCTAGCTTAATACAAAGGTGTTAGTCTCTTGTATCAGTCTCTTGTCCTCCACTTCCATAGAACAAACTTAAATTGGTATGAGTGCTCTAACTAAAATGACTGGTTATGTTGGAAGGTGCAATTATTTTATTTGTATTACAATGGTCTCCAAATACAAGGATTAGCCATTTTTAATTATGAACATTCCAATAAGCATCTGGTCTGCATGCCCATGGTCCTGAATTTTTGTCTGCTTTATAGTATTAATTCTGGTGATATTGCAGAAGTGGCTGAGTAACAGATTCATATTTTCAGCTGTTTCCAGAGGTGATGTTTAAAATATTTTTATCTTAAAAATCCCGCAATGCTTGGAAATCTGAAATAAGAACAATAGATACACCAACCAGAGCCCACGTTAGTACACACCCAGAAAATGTAATGACTCCATTGTAATATTTACTAGATAGTTATTGCCTTTTCTATTTATGGTGCAAATTGAACTGCTATGTATTGGTCGGGTTCAGTCTTTGTATGTTTCAGTGTCGGTCGTGGATGTTTGTAGCATCCTTGCCTCCAAGTTAGAGTGTTGTCGGTTCAAATCTCACTTGATCACAAGGAGCCAAGCAGAGAAAAAAGGCAAATGAAGAAGTGCTGCACCAACAGAGGTGCCTTCTTTCAGGTGAGATGCTAAATTAAGGTCCTCACCTTTGTCCTTAGGTAGTTATGGCCATTGCTGAGCCCATCTGAACTCATTTCTGAAGAAGGGTCCTGACCCAAAATGTCAGCTTTCCTGCTCCTCTGATGCTGCCTGGCCTCCTGTGTTCCTCCACTTCCACACTATGTTATCTCTGACTGCAACATCGGCAGTTCTTACTATCTCTGGGTTATTATCATAATGCTGCTTGTGTGTACATCAGCTGGTGGGTTTCCTGCATTACAAGTTACAATGTAGTACTTCATTGGAAAGTTACTTCTTTGTTTTCAATTACCAGTAATTTCACTAACAGTGTATTTTCTTCTTATTTACTCGACATTATATTTTGGAATTTCACTTTTCTATTGCTCCTGGCTGTCACATTTGTCTCAGGCCATTTGCACTTTCTAGGGCTTCGAAATGCTACTGATAGAATTAAAAGTAACCACACTGAAATCTATAAAGTCCCAGGAAGTGGTGATTGAAACACGTTGTCCAGCTCAGATGTGCCTGTTCTATCAATATAGCAGTCATATTTTCTAAGGGCCTGTGAAAGAATTGGAAACTAAGTAAGTGGTATTTTTGTGGACCAGTCACGTACCATAATAGTGATATGCCTTCCTTTCTAAAACCTTTTAAATGCTCTGCTGTAGGAGAGCCCTTGATTATTTTGTGACTGTCACTTCAAAGTTATTTTGTGTTCAAAACCTATTAGCAGAGAGATGCTAAAAGCATCTGAGCATGGCTTTTATCCCCAGAATGTTGAATGCTTTCCTATATTGGCAATGAATCCATATCTGTGATTTTCTGGTCTCTACTGCAATTTTTGAACATTATCATTTTAATGCTTTTGTTCTTTGTGAAAACTGGAGTGGGGTAGGAGAGGAAATAATTTTGTTTGCATCAAAAATTGATGTAATAGATAGTGTCTTTGCAGAAAATTTGTGAAAAATTTTCTTTGGTACGGATTGAGTTCTCAGTGGGTGAATAAATTGCTATACAAGCATCTGGTTAGCCATCAGTTCAGAGCTAGCCTTCATGTTAGCCTTGGCCACACACATTTATTTGTACCTTTTATGTTGTACATCACCATGCCCCATAACAGCAGAATTGTAGGCTGAGGTTAAAGATGTTGTTACTTGGGCATGCTTCTTTTGTGTTATAGAGCATGAAAGGTTGATAATAGGTATATGTCATGTCATGATATGCACTTTGCCCAAAGGCCGGTCTGCTGATGTTTCACCCTGAGCAATTTCTTTGGCAGTTTTTTATTATTATTGGTGTTTCTAATTGCTCCCCACTTTCAGGGACAGAGGAGGAGGCAAGTCCCAGGTCTACCTCAGCCAGAACAAGAACCAGACGTGTTTTGTTGGTGTTCTGAGCCACAAGTCAGCCACCTAGTCAACTGAGCTGGATGAACACAGCAGGCCAAGCAGCATCAGATGGCCTAAAGGCCCTCCACTTCTTCCTGACCAATCCCCCTCTACTGACACCGTCATCCGCTTAGCTGAACTCGTCCTCACCCTCAACAACTTCTCTTTTAATTCCTCCCACTTCTACAGACAAAGGGAGTGGCCATGGGTACCCACATGGGCCCAAGCTATGTCTGCCTCTTTGTAGGTTATGTGGAACAATCCCTCTTCCATACCTACACTGGCCCTAAACCCCACCTCTTCCTCCGTTACATTGATGACTATCGGCGCCGCCTTGTGCTCCCACGAGGAGCTCGAACAGTTCATCCACTTCACCAACACCTTCCACCCCAACCTGAAGTTCACCTGGACCATCTCTAACACCTCTCTCTCCTTCCTGGACCTCTCTGTCTCCATCTCGGGTAACCACCTAGAAACCGATATCCATTTCAAGCCCACCTACTCCCACAGCTACCTAGAATACACCTCCTCCCACCCACCTTCCTGCAAAAATGCCATCCCCTATTCCCAATTCCTTCGCCTCCACTGCATCTGCTCCCAGGATGAGGCATTCCACTCCCGTATACCTCAGATGTCCTCATTCTTCGAGGACCGCAACCTCCCCCCCGCAGTGGTCAAGAATGCCCTCAACCATGTCTCCCACATTTCACGCAACTCATCCCTCACACCCCGTCCCCGCAATAACAACAAAAAAAGAATCCCCCTCGTCCTCACGTACCACCCCACCAACCTCCAGATCCAACGTATCATCGTCCGACACTTCCGCCATCTGCAATCCGACCCCACCACCAAAGACATTTTTCCCTCCCCACCCTTATCTACTTTCCGGAGGGACCACTCTCTCTGTGACTCCCTTGTCCGCTGCACACTCCCCTCCAGCCCCACCACACCCGGCACTTTTCCCTGCAACCGCAGGAAGTTCTACACCTGCCCCCACACTTCCTCCCTCACCCCAATCCCAGGCCCCAAGAAGACTTTCCACATCAAGCAGATGTTCACCTGCACATCTGCCAATATGGTATACTGCATCCGCTGTACCCGTTGTGGCTTTCTCTACATCGGGGAAACCAAGCGGAGGCTTGGGGACCGCTTTGCAGAACACCTGCACTCAGTTTGCAACAAACAACTGCACATCCCAGTAGCGAACCATTTCAACTCCCCCTCCCATTCCTCAGACGACATGTCCATCCTGGGCCTCCTGCAATGCCACCCGAAGGCTGCAGGAACAGCAAATCATATTCAGCCTGGGAACCCTGCAGCCCAATGGTATTTCACAAGCTTCAAAATCTCCCCTCCCCCAACCGCATCCCAAAACCAGCCCAGCTCGTCCCTGCCTCCCTAACCTGTTCTTCCTCTCACCTATCCCCTCCTCCCACCTCAAGCTGCACCTCCATCTCCTATCTACTAACCTCATCCCAGCCCCTTGACCTGTCCGTCCTCCCTGGACTGACCTATCTCCTCCCTACCTCCCCACCTACACTCACCTTTACTGGCACCATCCCCGCCTCTTTGACTTGTCTGCCTCCTCTCCACCTATCCTCTCCTCTATCCATCTTCTATCCGCCTCCACCCTCTCCCTATTTATTTCAGAACCCTCTTCCCCTCCCCCATTTCTGATGAAGGGTCTAGGCCCGAAACGTCAAGCTTTCCTGCTCCTATGATGCTGCTTAGCCTGCTGTGTTCATCCAGCTGCACACCTTGTTATCTGGGGTTCTCCAGCATCTGCAGTTCCTATTATCTCTAATCAACTGAGCTAACTGGTTCATAGATCTATACAAATTCAAATACTAACAGGCCTCCTTCAGTTGTATGACCACAGATTATATCCTACGTGAATTTAGTTACACATCTACTGCTCAAATAAGCTATTTCTCAACTTCCCGAAAAGTTTGATTTTACCAGCTGGAATTCCCCATCATTGTACAGATGAGAAACAGACAGGTTGCCCTTCTAAAATTTCCAAGATGTTCATGAAATTTTCAGATCAGTGCTTAGCACTGCTGCCTCACAGCGCCAGGGACTCAGGTTTGATTCCACCCTTGGACAACTGTCTGTGTGGAGTTTGCACGTTCTCCCCGTGTCTGCGTGCATTTCCTCTGGGTGCTCCGGTTTCCTCCCACAGTCCAAAGATGTGCAGGCTAGGTGGATTGGCCATGCTAAATTGTCTGTTGTGTTCAGGGATGTGTAGATTAGGTGGGTTATAGGGGGATGGGTCTGGGGTGGGATGCCCTGGCAGTCGGTGTGGACTTGTCGGGCCAAAGGGCCTATATCGACACTATAGGGATTCTATGAGCTATGATCATTTATATAAGTATTTCCTTAGTGTATATTCATCCATTCCTGATTGCAAACATTTCTGTATGTATAGTAATCAGGTAGCCTCGTCCCTTGTCTTTTTTTTTCAATTTAGGAAACCGTTTTTGCCAACTATGGCAACAGCACCAGGGTACTCTGAACTCTATTTGATTCATGAAACAGGTATCTATCTCTATTCTGTAATATGGTGCAGAGCACATTTTCCCCTACGTGAATCAGTTGCCTAAATTCTTCCCAAATCTTCTGTTATCAGCCTGGTTGGGGATGCTGCGTTGATTCTCTGGATGGTTTCATCCTGGGAATGAAGTGAATGCGATCTTTTTGCAATATAATATTGTAACAATATAGAATGTAGCAGACTTAAAAACAATTAATTGTGAATTCAGCATCACATCCACCCAGATTGAAACTGTATGGTTTCTAAGTGATGCTTTCCTCATTTGTCTTAAATGAGAGTTCTCAGACCTCCAATTTTGCTTGCTGTCTCTATATCAGTTATTAGGATTACTAAGAGGTGCCAAACAACCTACTTACTCATTGGCTATTTTTATGTTAGCAGGAGTGAACAGAGGAATAATTTATGCAGCAATATTTATCGCAGTCACACTAACTCCCACTAATCTCTTCCAGTATTAATGGTGTGGCTCATCACCAAAAGCAGGGACCTTGATCCCTGGCCTAGTCCAGATGGCAGTCTTCAGGATATCCAGCATATGATTTCCAGCATATGCAAACTAGCGTTGTTGTTGTATCCTTGCAGAAGAGCAGATTAAAATGAGAATGATTCCACATGGATGCAAGTTGAATGTAAAGGCAGTAACCTTACTTAAGGAGTGGCAGAGAAATGATCTCGAACAGGTGTCAAGCAACCGATCATCCAAAAGACCGCTCTGTATCTTTCCATGGAAGGTCCTGGCTCTGCACTGATTGTCCGATTTGTTCACCAAGGACATTGGGCACAGGGACTTGTAAGCCCTCTGGTACTATTTGCATTGTCAGACATCTTTGCCACTTGCTGACAGCACCTGCTGTTGGCGATGATAATCCAGATAGTTCTGGAAACAGTTGTGGGTCTGGTTAAAGCTGGGAAATTGAGCAGCGAAGGGAGCTGACTTGTAGTTTTTGATGCATTCCTGGATAGTGGTTATGGTTGGTGAGGATTTGCCTTTCGTGAGAGGTACGTGGAACTCCTTCCTGAGGAAGAGTCACTTGACCCGAGACATTAACTGCCTGACTTAGTGTCAGCGCTAAACAACAAGGCAATGCAGCAGGACAATGAGCCATTAAATCCTGATTGAGGGGGAAAGCACAAAAAGGCAACACAAGGATGAAATGCTGGCAGCATCCAGATAAGTGCAAAGCGTGTAAGCATTAACAGCAAATTTTTTTTTTGTTCACAGGTTGAGGGCATCGCTGGCAAGGCAGCGTTTATTGTCCATTCCTAATTGCCCAGAGGGCAGTTCAGAGTCAACCACATTGCTGTGGGTCTGGAGTCACATGTAGGCCAGACTAGGTAAGGATGAGTTTCCTTCCCTAAAGGACATTAGTGAACCAGAGATAAAAGGTACTGCAGATGCTGGAGAATCCGAGATAACAAGCATGGGGCTGGATGAACGCAGCAGGTCAAGCAGCATCATAGGAGCAGGAAAACTTGACGTTTCGGGCCTAAACCAGGTGGGTTTTTCCCGACAATCAACAGTGGACTCACAGTCATCATTAGATTCTTAATGCCAGGTGTTTATTGAATTCAAATTCCACCATCTGCCATGGCTGGATTCAAACTCTGGTCCCCAGGACATTAACTGGGTCTTGGGATTAACAGTCCAGCAATAATACCACTAGGCCATCACTGAGTTGCTCCATAGTCCAAACTGTGTGCTGGAATGCCTATGTGTAATGTGCTCTTGCAGCAGCATTTCAATGATAGTTGCCAATATATTGCTGATGCAGCATTATAGTGCAAAACGGACTACAAGTGGATTGGAGATATGCTACGATGGCACTGAGAGGCTGGCACATGTTGCATACCAGTACCTGTGGATGTGGTGTGTGTGTAGCGCTGCCCACTAAGCCTGCCCTGAGATGTTGGTGCTGGGTGTCCAAAATGGAGGTCCAGATGAGCAAGTGGTGAGCTGGTATCAAAAGATAACTGCTTAGACTTCCAGGTCAGGTATTCTCGGTGTTTAATTTTCTTGTGGCGGGTGGTATGAAAGAAAGCTGCAAATTAATGAGGCACGATATTCAGTTAATGAGGGTATTCATTAATAATCCCCATTAATTGGCCTCTTGCTGCTGCCTAGTGAGAATCATGTCTTGAAGCCTGGAACTGTGTTAGAAGATGCAAGTGGTTGGTCCTGACATTGAGGTAGGCCTCACTCAACTTCTCACATGATTCTCCCAGATTTCTCACCTTAGCCGTCATCATTCAAGGTCTGGTGAGATTCCATCTATAGTTAGCAAAGGATAGGCAATGTCTTAGTGGTATCATCACTAGACTATTAATCCAGAAACCCAGATAATGTTCTGGGGACCCAGGTTCAAATCCCACCACGGCAGATGGTGGAATTTGAATTCAGTAATTAAAATGAAAAAGTCTGGAATTAAGAATCTACTGATTACCATGAAATCATTGCCTATTGTCGGAAAAACCCGTCTGGTTCACTAAGGAAGGAAACCTGGCACCCTCACCTGGTCTGACCTACATGTGACTCCAGACTCCCAGCAATGTGGTTGATTCTCAGTTGCCCTTTGAAATGACTTAGCAAGCCACTCAGTTGTACCAATCGCTGCAAAGTCTCAAAGTAATGAAACCAAACAGATCACCTGGCATCGACCTAGGCACTGGAAAAGACAACAGCAGAAACAGCCCTCTTGACCATGCAAAGTACTCCTTGCTAACATCTGGGGGTTACTGCCAGAATTGGGAGAGCTGTCTCACAGACTAGTTAAACAACAACCTGACATAGTCATACTCAAAGAATCATATCTTATAGACAATGTCCCAGACACCACTATTACCATCCCTGGATATGTCCTGTCCCACTGGCAGGACAGAAATAGCAGAGGTGGTGGCACAGAGGTATACAGGCAGGAGGGTGTTGCTCTAGGAGTCCTCAACATTGACTGTGGACCCCATGAAGTTTTATGGTTTCAGGTTAAACATGGGCAAGGAAACCTCCTGCTGATTATCACACACCATCCTCCCTCAGCTGGTGAATCAGTACTACTGAAGTTTGAACAACACTTAAGAGGAAGCACTGAGGACAGCAAGGACACAAAATGTACTCTGGGTGGAGGATTTTAATGTCCGCCGCCAAGAGTGACTCAGCAGCTGATCAAGCTGGTTGGGTTATAAAGGACATAGCTGCTCGACTGGGTCTGCAGCAGGTGGTGAGGGAATGAACAAGAAGGAAAAACATTCTTGACCTCATCCTTACCAACCTGTCAGCTGCAGTTGCATCTGTCCATGACTGTATCAGTAAGAGTGACCAGGAGGGCATGCCAGGAGCAGCACCAGGCATACCTGAAGATGAGGTATCATCCTGGTGAAGTCACCAAACAGGAATACTTGCATGCCAAACATTGAAAGCAGCAAGTTGTAGACAGAGCTAAGCCATTCCACAGCCAACGGATCAGATCTAATCTCTGCAGTCTTGCCACATCCAGTCGTGAATGGGGTGGTGGACAATTAAACAACTCACTGGAGGAGAAGGCAGCACAAATATCCCCATCCTCAATGATGGAAGAGCCCAGCATATCAGCGCAAAAGATAAGGCTGAAGCATTCACAGCAATCTTCAGCCAGAAGTGCCGAGTGAATGATCCATCTCAGCCTCCTGCAGTGGTCCCCAGCATTACAGATACCAGCTTTCAGCCAACTCGATTCACTCCACGTGATATGAAGAAATGGTTGGAGACACCGGATATTGCAAAGGCTATGGGCCCTGACAACGTTCCAGCAAAAGTACTGAAGACTTGTGATCCAGAACTTGCTGCTTCCCTAGCCAAGCTGTTCCAGTACAGTTACAACACTGGTACCTATCTGGCAATGTGGAAAATTGCCCAAGTATGTCCTGTACACAAAAAGCAGGACAGATCCGGGCCCATCAGTCTACTTTCAATCTAAAGTGATGGAAGGTGTCATCAACAGTGCAATCAAGCAGCACCTGCTCAGCAATAACCTGCTCAGTGACGCCCAGTTTGGGTTCTGCCAGGGCCATTCAGCTCCTGACTTCATTACAGCCTTGGTTCAAACATGGACAAAAGAGCTGAATTCCAGAGGTGAGGTGAGAGTGACAGCCTTTGATATAAGGACTGCATTCAACCGAGTGTGGCATCAAGGAGCCCTAGCAAGACTAGAATCAATTGGTATCAGGGGGCAAACTGTCTGGTGGTTGGAGTCGTATCTGACCCATAGGAAGATGGTCGTGATTGTTGGAGGTCAATTATCTCAGCTCCAGGACATCTCTGCAGGAGTTCCTCAGGGTAGTGTCCTCAGCCCCACCATCTTCAGCTGCTTCATCAGTGACCTTCCCTCCGTCATTAGGTCAGAAGTGGGAATGTTCACCAATGATTGTGCAATGTTCAGCACCATTCGTGACTCCTCATATACAGAAGGAGTCTGTGTTCAAATGCAACAAGATCTGGACAATATCCAGGCTTGGGGTGACAAGTGGCAAGTGACAGTCACGTCACACAAATGCCAGGCTACGACCATCACCAATAAGAGACAATCTAACCACCACCCCCTGAGATTCAATGGTGTTACCATCACTGAATCCCCCACTATCAACATCCTGGTGGTTATCATTGACCAGAAACTGAACTGGACTCACTACATAAACACAGTGGTTACATGAGAAGGCCAGAAGCTAGGAATACTGTGGCGAGTAACTCACCTCCTGACTCCTCAAAGCCTGTCCACCATCTACAAGGCACAAGTCAGGAGTGTGATGGAATAATCCCCACTTGCCTGGATGAGTGCAGCCCCAGTAACACTCAAGAAGCTTGACTCCATCCAGCACAAAGCAGCCCACTTGATTGGCACTACATCCACAAGCATCCACTCTCTCCACCACCGACGCTCAGTAGCAGCAGTGTGTACTACCTACAAGATGCACTGCAGAAATTCATCAAATATTTATCAGACAGCACCTTCCAAACCCACATTCACTTCCATGTAGAAGGATAAGGGCATCAGACATATGGGAACACTACCACCTCCAAGTTACCCTCCGTGCCACTTACCATCCTGACCTGGAAATATGTCACCGTTCCTTCACTGTCGCTGGGTCAAAATCCTGGAATTCCCTCCCTAATGGTATTGTGGGCCAACCCACAGCAGGAGGACTGCCGCGGCTCAAGAAGGCAACTCACCACCACCTTCTCGAGGGCAACTAGGAGTGGGCAAGAAATGCTGGCCAGCCAGTGATGCCCACATCCCACAAGTGAATAGAATAGATAGCCAGCAACTAGGTGGTGTTCTGGTGCACTAGTTGTAATTTCTGTTCCCAACATTTGGGGCTCTGACCTTGCATGGACTGCCTATTACCTGACATCATTGCTTCTATGATCATGTGTAAAGAGGTGCATGGCTCAATGCCTGGCTCATTCTGCAACTTGCCACAAACAGCCAAGAGCTCAAATAGCTGATGTCTTGTGTGAAAAGCAGTGGGAATGCAACATGGCTACTTTGCCTACTGCATGCCCATTTTGGGTTAAAGTTCAAATTCACTTGCAAAGTCTACCAGTGTTCTGAGTCCTCTACTTATTATATTGTCAATGATGGCAAAAATAACTTGTACTTTTGTAGGTGAGAACAGGTCATCATACAGGAGACATGAACCTGGTTCATTTGGTGAGATGCTAGAAGGGTCCAAATGACTATGGAAGCGTATCACTTTAGGAGTAACAGGTTAACAAAACAAAAAACAAACAAGTGAGAATGATGAACTGGCAGGAACTTGTGTTATATGTAATTTCTTTTTTTCCCTTTTATTTCTCACCTGGGGAACATAACCTGAATCAGAATTTTTTTCTGAAGCATTGTTTGTTGAGAAAAGATATCCAAATCAGAGTCAAAAAGAACAAACTAGAGAACAACGCAGAATGAGATAGATGATTGTTGCACTCTTCTTCACTGACACATTGTCACTAAGAGTAGAATTTCGCCAGTCACAAGGAGGGGGCGTGGGAGATGAGGTGTTGCTTTTTGGTAAGGCAAATCAGGGCAGAACTTATACACTTAATGGTAGGTTGCTGGGGAGTGTTGCCAAACAGAGAGACCTTGGGGTGCAGGTTCATAATTCTTTGAAGGTCGGGTCACAGGTAGACAAAGTAGCGAAAAAGGTATTTGATGCACTTTATTGGTCAGTGCATTAAGTATAGGAGTGGGGATGTCATGTTGTGGCTGCATGGGACGTTGGTTAGGCCACTTTTCAGATACTGCATTTCATTCTGGTCTCCCTGCTTACAGGAAAGATGTTGTTAAATTTGAAAGGGTACAGAAAAGCTTTACAAGGATGTAGCTGGGGTTGGAGGGTTGACCTACAGGGAGAGGCTGAATAGCCTGGAGCTGTTTTCCCTAGTGTGTTGGAGGCTGAAGGGTGTCCTTATAGAAGTGTATAAAATCATGAGAGGCATAGATAGGGTGAAAAGCCAAGGTCTTTTTCCCAGGGTAGGGTTTTTCAAAACTAGAGGGCATAAGTTTAAAGAAAGGGGAAAGATATAAAAGGGACTTAAGAGCCAACTTTTTCATACTGAGGGTGGTGCTTGTATGTAAGGAACTGCCATTAATGGAGATGAGGTGAGGAGACGGTTGAGAGTGTCAAGTTCCTTGGAGTGACGATAACCAACAATCTGTCTTGGACTTCCGACATAGATGCAACGTTCAATAAGGCACAACAACACCTCTCCTTCAAGTGCTTTAGGAAATTCAGCATGTCTGTAAGGAGCCTCACCAGATTTTACAGATGAACCATACAAAGCATACTATTTGGGTGCATAATGTCCTGGTACAGCAATTACTGTGCCCAGGACTGTAAGAAACTACAGAAGGTTGTGTACACAGCCCAGACTATCATGGAAGCCAACCTGCCATCCACCTTTACACATCTTTTTGCTGTAGAAAAGCTGCCAACATCATTAAAGACCCCTCTCACCCCAGTAATACTCTCTTCCAACTTCTTCCATCAGGCAGAAGATACAGAAACTTGAACACACACACACACACACACACACACACACCAACAGGTTCAAGAACAGCTTCTTCCTTGCTGTTATTAGACTGCTGAATGAACTCTATCTTCAAATAATGTTGATCTTGCTAATGCTCATCTTGCTTTGTACATTTCCTGTGCACTTGTAACCTATTTGCCTCGCTTTAAGCACTGTATGATCTGTGTGTCCTTGTTTGTTATCATCTGCCTATACTGCTCGCAAAAAAAAATTCACTGTACTTAGGTACATGTGACTACTATAATTCAAATCAAATCAAGAAGGGTCTAGGCCCAAAACGTCAGCCTTCCTGATCCTCTGATACTGCTTGGCCTGCTGTGTTCATCCAGCTCTCCACCTTGTTATCTCAGATTCTCCAGCATCTGCAGTTCCTGCTATCTCTGAAACAAATGCACTTACAACATTTAAAAGTCATCTGTATGTGTACATGAAAAGCAAGGGTTTAGAGGGATATTGGCCAAATGCTGTCAAATGGTGCTATATTGGTTTAGGATATCTGGCCGGCATGATTGAGTTGGACCAAAGAGTCTGTTTGCATGCCGTACAACTCCGTGACGTGTCAAGTCCCTGACATAGCCACTGGGAAAATGCCCTGAAGACGTGACTAGAACAGCAGCTTCCATTCCAAGGAGCAGGCAACCAATTAGTATAATTAGCAGCCAAGGAGTAATTCATAACCAGAGGGGTCATTTTACAGCATTTCGCTGACAGTAGGACCGAGTAGCTAAAAGGAGGCAATGTGGAGGAAGGAAGGCAGAGGCTTGAGAACTGGAAGTGGGGGCACACATAGTGAAGGCAGCCCTTGGCTCTAATGATCTTCTGCCCCTTCACCCATGAGGCCCTGAGTTTTTGATTTTCTTGTAAACTTACCTGACCCCCAGTTCCTGAATCCTTTACATGTCTTGATCATGGTGACTACCTTCTTTTGATTGGACCAATTGTGAAACCACTGAGGCAGCTCCACTAGCAATAAATGACAGCTAAGGACCCTCTTTTTTTTTTTAGTAATTTTATTTTTGATACAATGTTGGCAACATCAGCTTTTGTTAAATGTTCTTAATTGCCTCAAACAGAGTTGCATGCTAGGTCATTTCAGAGTTGCATGCTAGGCCATTTCAGAGTTGAAATTGTTGCTCTGGGTGTGGAGTCACATTTAGGTTAGACCAGATAAGAATTTAAAATGTTCCCTTCCCTAAAGAAAGAAAAGAACATCAGTGAACTGGACAGGTTTTTTTAATGACAATATGACTGAGTGGATCCGCAAAAGAAACAACTCTCGGGGTTACGGTTGGGAAAACATTTACAAGTTTACATTGCTGATCAAACAATGGAATTGTAGTAATTCTAAATATGTAAACAGAAAGGCATAATGTTCTTGAAGATACAGAACTCCTCATATGGTACTTTACTTCTCATCAGTAATATTTGAATTATTATAATAGGAATTCGGATCCTCAAACATTTCTGCCTCAATGTTCCAAACTTGTCAGTAATACTCGTTAAACTAAGACATGGTCCAGAATGTCTGTTTTCTACGTAAGAATGGAGTTATCACTTGCAAATCACAATGTTTGCCTTTATTTGACTAGAAATAACTCATGGGTCACAATTGATGAGATTAGCTTCCATTTGCAGATTTTAAAAAATTATTGGAGTTAAAAGTCCGCCAACTGCCATGGTGGGATTTGTGCCAATGTGCATAGAACACTAGTTTCAGAGATTGTAGGAACTGGAGATGCTGGAGAATCTGAGATAACAAGGTGTAGAGCTGGATGAACACAGCAGGCCAAGCAGCATCAGAGGAGCAGGAAAGCTGATGTTTTGGGTCTAGACCCTTCTTCAGAAAAGGGTCTAGGCCCGAAACATCAGCTTTCCTGCTCCTCTGATGCTGCTTGGCCTGCTGTGTTCATCCAGCTCTACACCTTGTTACCTGCATAGAACATTAGCCTGGTCTGCTGGATTACTAGTTCAGTGATGTTACCACTATGCCACTAATTTCCTCCTTTTCATTCTGACTTTGAGCTTCTAATTCCAAAACTCAGCCCCGAATGTACTTATAATAACTAATAGGTTGAAGGGTTCTGGAGAGGGGACAGGAAATTGGAGTTGAGGTTGAAATGAAATCAGTAATGCCTGTGTCAAATGGCAGAGCAGGCTCAAGGGGCTGAATTGCCTACTCCTGCTCCTAGTTCTTATGATCTTAATGAAGCTATACCATTCTGAACTACTTACTACTGAGCAGGTTGATCAATATGAATTGAGTTCAGAACCGAGGCACTGAATGCCAGTTAACAGCGTATGAGAATGTACTGACTTGTTCCTTAATGTTCATCGTGGAAATAATTTTTGAAAGTTTAATGAATATTGCTTTCTTTTTAAAAGATGTCTGTTTCAAAATTTAATTCTCAAAGTTTTAACAAAATATGTCTTTTTCCACAGCACTCAAGTTGTGTACTACCAAGAGATAGTTTGAATTAAATGTCTGTTTGAAATCTAAAATTTGAAATCATTGGTAATCAAATTGGCTTGAAATGGTGACTGAATCTGTTTACACGAGGGAGTAGAATTTACTTAGACTCATTAACCCAGAGAGTCGCAGCAATTATGGATTTTTGCTCTACATTAATTCAGCCTGGTCAACTGTTAATTATATTTGTTGTTTTAATAATTGCAGTGTCCCTTGCCAATTCAACAAGATCAACATTGTGAATGACATGATTGCCGTAGAATATTGATGACATTTTGAAAATGTTCTGCAGGAGTGAAGAAAACGCTGTAACTGCTACACATCAGCACGTGTTGTAATGGCAGTTTTACACCAAGAGGTGACTTCTATTTTGTATTCAAAATTACAGTTATTTAACAGTTTGTGAAATAACTACCTTTTGTTTTAGGTTTTACCAGTCATACTGGTATCATATGATTGCCTCTGTTCTACAAGCCTCCAAGTAGTTGTCCTGAAGCAAGTGCAATTGTTCAATCTCACAGCATAGAAGGTGGAAATGGCTTATTGCACCTGGGTCAGTTCTTTGAAAGAGCTATCTAATTAGTTCCAGCTCCCTACCCTGGCTCCATATTTCCTTTTCAAGTATGTATCTGTTACCAGTCAAAAGTACCACCAATTTGCGTAATAGCTCTCAATGAGGATAAAAAGTCCCAGTAAGTTACCACTGAAACTTTAATCTAAGCTACTTCTCTGTAAAGTGAAAATTTCCAATTAATAAGGATGCACATTTCTTTAATCATTAAAAATAATTATACCCATTTGTTATTTCTGGTTAAATAAAGACAAATATTGTGATTTGCAAATGATAATCCAGCTCCTACACAGAAAGTAGTCATTAGAATGTCATCATTCTGGACCAGATGCTAATCTAACAAGTAGTACTGACAGGTTTGGAAAAGATTTGTACCAGGTTGTTACAGTTTTGTAAGTAATTCTAAATATGCAAATAGAAAGGCATGATGTCCTTGAAGAGCCTGAACTTTACATGCTGCTAACTTGCCTCCTATCAGTAATATGTGTTTATGTGGTGGGGTGTTGGGGAGTGTTGATTTGGCCATCTACTTGTAATCTGTGGCCACTGACATTCACTAATCAATACATGATCATTATTACACTCTCAATTTGCTCTGGTGGGATTCAAACCTGGGTCTCTGGATTAATAGTCTAGCGATAATACCACTAGATCATCACCTCTTTTCTGTGCCCTCTTTCCAATGCCTTCACGCATTTCCAAAAGTGTGATGCCTAGAATTGAACATAATTCTCCAGCTGAGGTCAAACCAGTGTCATATACGCATTCAACCAAAACTGAATTCACATTTGAAGGTCTAGAGATCATGACACTTAAACAGATTGTTGCTGCACTTAAGGAGCTTTTACATCTGCTCCATAAATTTGTGACTTTCACACTGCAGGTTAACACTCTTGGAACAGCAAAAATGGGAACTGTTTGAGCTCAGCTTGAATTTCAAATGGCTCTGCTGTGTTTGAATTCCCTGTATGATTCATGCCCCTCCCCTTCCTCCTGTCAGCAAAGATCTGATGTTTTGGAAATGGAGATAGGACTTCTGCACCTGGGTCACTCTTCCTATTCTCCAGAGTCATGTAGTGAATGGAAGAATCGTGCAGACTCCAAAAAAAATCAACCATTTTACGTGAGGATGAGCGTCATGGAAATTAAATTTGTTGTCAACCTGCAACAAGAAACGTAGCAAATATCAGTAGCCATATATTACAGGTAGATATCCAAAGCAACCCCTCCTCCACATGATGGTAGGCAAATTGACAGTGTGCAGAGTTCAGTGTCTTCAAGAACATTATGCCTTTATATTTGCATATTTAGAATTACTTATAGTTTCATTGTTTGATGCATACTCCAGAGTGAATCTGGGTCAATGTCCTGTAATCAGTGCACTATTAGAATTAATATAGCCTTGAATTATGCATATTAAAACTAATTTACATTATCAGATTGCATTAATTAGAAAATAGACTTTAATGCAGAAAGTGCAAGCCATATTTTTATGAAATTCAAAGGGAATTAAGGATAATACATGAATAAAGGCTGCTAATTAGGTACCTTTGATGTCCCTGAATTTGAGTTTACTTTAGCTCAACTTTTGCAAGCTGTGTTGAGTTTTGCTGTAGAATAAATCTGAAGTTAAAACTTTGCTGAAAGATACTTGGGGTTCTGTACTACCAACCTGATTAAAATATTCAATTTAAGATTAAATCTTCGGATCAAATTTTGTAAATGGTCCTGTGCTTTTCTTTTGAATATTAAACAGCCTTGAATACTCTGAATGCCCTGCAATTAATGTAACTTTTATGTGCCAGTATTGTGGTGGCATGATATTATCATGCAAACTTTATGTCACTATAGGTCCTAATGAACTCTAAGCAGATTTGCAAGTGTCATTCTGGGGACTAATTTGTTTTGACTTCAATAATGACTCTTTATGCACCACACACCCAAATGTTACCATCATTTCCACATTTAGCACTAATTGTGTGACCGTTAGCAATTTTGAGAAGGTCATTGAAGAGTCTATTGTAAGCACAAATTTAATGAGGACAGTGGTTTTGTTAGACTGCCTTAAGAAATCATTATTTTTGTGAGGAAATAGCACTATTTTATGCTGTGAAAGCATTATTTTATTTGGATTATTATACCCCTTTGGATAATATTTCTATATTGATTAGGAGGTTATGCTTTCTGTCTTTTGGTAGTTGCCACAACACACAGGCACGCTAACTTTACATTTATTTCCCGACAGCATTTTTCAGCAGGCTCTAAAACCTGTGAACTCTCATCTCTATTGCTCTGCTCTAAAAGGAAGATGTTGAATTATAGTCACCTAGAACTACTGAAAACCATCTCAGAGAAACTGAGATCTGTGTTAAGGGTCACAGCTGAGTCCCATGTGACACTCAGTGCCAAAATTTAAAATGAAGAAATGAATTTGACAGAATATGGTAACATCACACATAATAGAATCTGACCCTTCTGACCCCCTACTGATAGGCTTACAGACCTGTCAGTACATCTTGAGAAGATTTTGGAGACCATTTGGAGAGAACAACCTAAAGCAGCTGCCTAGAACTTCGGGGCAACATCTTTCAGAATCTGCAGGATCTACCTTGATGCCATTAGGTCTTTAACCCTTCCAATTAATGAAAAGCTACTGAGATGCAGGACAATCATAGTGGATTGTCTCCACTTTCATCATGGCCTTGCAACCTCCAGCTGACAGCTCATGTTATTTTCCAGCCACCTGGCTCAGGTCCTGGTCATCTAGGTGCAGACTAAGCTGCCTATGAACTTTCATTGGTAATGCAGAGGTTACGAAAAATGAAAGTTGGGTGGAATGTCAATGAGCTGCTGGTTATCTGTTGCTTATTTTACTCTGCCATCATAGACTATTTTCACTACGCACATATAACCTTGTAACCTTATATCAATAAACAGCTGCACTGTGGAAACACCTAACAGACTGAATGGCCACCTGTGCTACTTTACTTTGTGACTACTTTGTGATTACAATTCTTATTTCTTAAATGGATAAAGTAATTTATTGAGCAATAATAATCTTTGTATGACTTGATTGGGTAATACCTTGTAGCACTTATTGATCAACTTTCAAGTATTCTATTTCTAATCACTTTTATGTATGTACATATCAAATTGCTAACGAAAAGGAATGACTATCAATCATACTCATAGGAAGACACAGTTTATTTTAATTACTATTATAATGTGTGAGGAAATAGCTGAGAAATTTCCATCAAGTAAGAAATGGGCGACTAATGTACCTTAAGCAATAATTAAAGGACATTTATATAGGCATGTTTCCAAAACAATTACCCCAGTTCGTTTTTGTTTTGGATTACACATTTAGTGCTGATGGTCTCATTGAGGGCTGACTTAGCTCAGTAATTGAATCCAACAGTACAAAAGCTGAATTAGAGTTATTGGAGATATGGTTGCAAATATTAAGTTTTTCAGTGTTAGATGAAGGTAAATTCACTGGACCTGTCTCAAGGCCAAGAAAAATGCTGTTTGGATTTAGGACTGCAACATGTTTGCCATTTTTCAATCCAGATCTCCCAAGTGTAGTTTCATGCTGGGAGTTAGGATCAGTGAATTTATCCTTTAATTCCAACTTTGTTATTTAATATCCCCATGCTGTCAGGCTCAAAATTTCCTCTGAGACATTTCTCCTCATCATCAGTCATTGTTATTAAACAAAGAATATAAAAGCTAATCCTAATTACTAATGTTTGTCATTTTGACAGAAATACTGCTGGTTGAACCCATACGTAGGTTTAAAATATCCCATTGTTCTCAGAACAAACCATTGAAGTTCTATATATTTTTAGTTATATCGTGAAATTTACATTCAGCATTGACAGATAAATAAACTATACAGGAAGAAGCAATGATTTTGAAAAGAAATGTTTTTATGGACACTCAATATTAGTGACCTATTCTAATTGGCAAGCACCTAAATTGAGGCCATTTTTGAAAATCCGTGTGGTGATGGATTAAAGTAACACAAACTGACAAAAGCAATTAAATGTCATGACACCTGCATATTTGAAAATTTAACGAAATTCCCAGGCTTCAGACACAAAGGTATGTCTAGAGACACCAAGGTGTGGAGCTGGATGAACACAGCAGGCCAAGCAGCATCATAGGAGCGTGTCTAACTGAGGCAAACATTCCTGACACATTTCCAGTTTAATTATCCAAACGTATATTTGTTTCCTTTTCAGAATTTCAAAGTTCTGACAGATGTAGGGTTACAAATTGCTTTACACTCAGCTATTTAAGAAGAAAAATGGAAGGCAAAACTACTTTAAGAAATTATTTAAAGCATTTTATCATTTTGATGTATTTTCACTTAGTAAATTGCAACTTTGGGGAAACAATAATCAAGTTAAGAGTTGAATTTTCTCCTGTTCACTTATTTCTAATTTTTAATTTAAGTACATCTTCACACACTTCTTTTACTCTCTGGGGAATAGTGGGGAGTTGGTAGAAGAGTTTTCGGACTGATTATTATCCCATTGAACCACACTATGAATGGTCTTTGCATGGCCAACAAATCCTGGCTTGGAATTAGAACATTGAGCTACTGGCTAAGAACGAAGGACTCTAACACCATGCTGTAAGACTTCTGTATCTCATTGATGTTCATTGAATTGGGTGCTTTTCATATGTGTGTTTAATTAATTAAATATTTGATTGAGCAATAATGCTAAATTCTCATTTCAGCCTATCACTAATTTTTGCTCTATGAATGTGCAACTTCCTTAAGAGTGACATTGATGATAAAATATGATGCGATGTAGACATTTCAGACCAATGCTGAATGAACAATTAGATAATCCTTTGATGGATTCTGAAGAAGTGTCATTCAACCTGAAATGTTAAGTCTGATTTCTCTCCACAGATGCTGCCAGATGTTTTGAGCTTTTCCAGCAAGTTCTGTTTTTGTTGTTGTAGACTATCCTTTAACCCTATATTCTTAAAGAAATGCGAGCCTAATCTATGCAATATGTCACTATATCCTAACCCTTTAAAACATTTTCCGAAGAAGAGTCTAGGCCCGAAGCGTCAGCCTTCCTGCTCCTCTGATGCTGCTTGGCCTGCTGTGTTCATCCAGCTCTACACCTTGTTATCTCTTTAAAACATTTATTCACTTTATTTCTATACGTTTTGTGTGACACAAGTATCCAAAATTATTTTATGATTCAAATGCACCTATATCTGAATAATGCATGAGCAGTCAACTGTGACTACCAGAATAATGAAAACAGTAAAGAGTCATCACTTGAACTAAGCTTATAAGATTCAATTTATTTGCAACCTTTTAGATGGAGCAGAACGGAAAATCCATAGAGTACAGTTAAGTGTATAATTGACCCCCCTCAATTTTATATAACCTTATTAGAAGTAAGCTGTTGAAAGAAGTTTATACAAAAACAAAACACAAAATATAAACTGCTTAATGCTAGAAATACAGAAAATACTTTGGGTATGTCACTTGTTGGATTGCAAGTTAAATTCCAAACAGCATGATAAATAGAAGCCTCTCAATCTCAGTTACTAAAAACAGATGTTTTCTGGTGCGACGACAAAAGGTTTTCCAATTTGATTGTTCTAGAAAGCACATTTAAGACAAACAGAATGTTCTGGACAACTTTGGGAAGCCTGAAATCCTCGTGCAGACTACTATAAGGACCGGTATCCAAAGAATGTTTGTTCATCATATCTGTCAAATTCACCACTTAAAAGGTCATGGGCATTTGGTTTGGACTAGGTTTTGCAAAATGCTAAATGTTAAATCTCTTGAAGTGAACTATGGATCTATTCTCAAGATTAATTGGCAATCGTAATTAAGAGGTTTATACTTTCAGAAAAATTGCTCAATGGCTAATCTGTTTGGATTTTGTTCATTTTGTCTTTTTCTGTGCAGGATTGTCACATATATTCATTGCTCAGAGAATGGCAAGTCATGTATTCAAAGGCTTCTGTCCATGTTGCCCTTTAGCTTCCCTACCTGTGGCAAAGTACCTAGCCTCTGTTTGTTGGATTTCTCTGCTGGCCTGGACAGAATCAAAGTCTCACAGCTGGACAATTACAGGTATGAATCAATGTCCAACTATTTTAAATAACAGTGGATTATACTGCTCTTACCTAACACCAGTGTAGAGATTGAGGGATATATTGTGCTTAAACAAATCATCTCAACAATGGTATTTGTTGAAGTAAGTGTTCACATTCTTTGCTGTTACATTTTGCAGTAAGTATTTTTTTTAAACTGAGTCAAGGAATTACTTGACTAGGAGTAGTTTGCATAAATAAAATAGTAATGATTAGAATAACAGTCATTAACTGGAAACATGGTCTACTGTAATTATCCTTTACTTCATAACAGACAAGTATTAAATTATGCAATTACAATGCGTACAGTTAGTCCCAATATTAGTGTGAGATCAATGGCGACGTTTTCTTGATCTACACACTACTATCATTGTAAATATGAAAGACCAATCATTCCATAAGTAACAGAAAATATCAGAAGTCGTTTTCTTTGTTGTTACAAATCACTGAAACATGATGAAAAGGTCCAAAGTTTGACATGATGATATTTTCTCTAAGGGTATTGAAAAGGCTGGTGTAACAATTTCATTTCTTCAACAGAGCCAATGTTTGTCTGAACATTTTTTGTGAAAAAAAGTTAACCAGGCTATACACTGTAAACAAACAGAAATTGCTGGAGAAACTCAGCAGGTATGGCAGCATCTATGAAGAGAAAACAGCATTAACCTTTCGAGTCCAGTGACCCTTCTTCAGGTTCCACAGTTCTTTGTTTTATTATATACTTTAAGCTCCTTTATTCCTAAGTAGAGAACAATATAAGATAGAAAAAGGCTGGTCAGCCCATCGTACCATGCCAGCTCTTTGATTGAACAGTCTAATATCAAAAGCAAAATACTATGGATACTGGAAATCTGAAGTAAAATAGAAAATTCTAGAGAAGCTCAGTTAGTCTGGTGACATCTGTAGAAAGACAAAAACTGAGTTAATGTTTTGAGTCCAATAATTGTCTTTGGATCTAAACACCTGCTTAGTATTATCAGCATTGTCTATTATTAGTCTCATTGTTCTGCTGTTTTCTTCAGCCTTGAATCTTGCTTTGCTTCAAATATTTATCCATTTATCATTTAAAAGATACAATGATCCCCGCCTCATCTACTCCCTGTGAAAAAATAATTGCTGATCCAGTAGCTCTGCATTTAAAAAAAAGTCCTAACTTTGTTCCTCAGAATTAGTGACAATTTCAGATTGATGATCTTGTGTCACCAACTGTCCAACCAGACAATATCATCTTTCTCCATTCTTAGTATCAAAGGCCTTCCTAATTAAAATACCTTCAATTAAATCTTCTCTTTTCCAATGTAAGTAGTCCCAGTATCCCTATTATGAAAGAGCACCGAAACAGTGCCATAAAAATCCTTATTTATTAATCATATAAAATGCTTTCAGAAAACAGTTGCTATAATTCAAACACAATAAGTGAATATACAGTTCAGAAGCTAATATGTTTTATCATATCATTTATCAAATAATTACGAGCTCACACAGGAAGTATCATCTTGGATAAAGAAACCAATCAACACACATAAGGGAGAGAGAAATCCACATTACTGAATGACTTTAGGGACATATTTTGTCTGGCTTTTCAGAAATTGAGTGACTATTGGACATCATCAGTTACGAGGCATGAGTGTAGATTTGAGTATGATTAATAATATTAGAAAGTGGTCCCACTGCAATGTGCAACATTCATAAACCACCAAGTACTATAAACACAGTAGTGATCGCCAACTGTTAAAAGACATGGCATTCAAAGCTAAGTGTTTTTGTCCATTTTGTTTTTATCGATCAAGTTAGCTTCTTTTATTCATTCATTCATGAGATGCGAGCATTTTTGGCAAGACAATCATTTAATGCCCATTCTGACAACGGATCTTGGTGAGTTTCTCCAGTGCATCCTAACATTGTAAACACCATTAAACCAAAAGAACTGAGGATGCTGTAAATCAGGAACAAAAACAGAAGTTGCTGGAAAAGCTCAGCAGATCTGGCAGCATCTGTGAAGAAAAAAATCAGTGATAACGTTTCAGGTCCGGTGACCAGTTCTGAGGAAGGGTCACTGGACCCGAAACATTAACTCCGATTTTTTTCTTCATGCATGGTAAACACCATTACCACTGTACATCAAGATGGATGGGGTGCCCCCTAAGGTGGCTGGGTTGTCCCAGATGGTGTCAGGCTTCTTGAGTGTTGTTTCACATATCCAGTCATGTAGATAGAATTCCTTTAAACTCATGACTTGTGCCTGGTAAATGCTGGATAGAATTTGGACAGTCAGAAGATGTGATACACATGGCAGAGTCTGAGCCTTTGTAATATTGTAGTCTTTGGTTGGTTGGTCAAGTTAAGTTTATGGTCAATAATAACACTCCCAAGATGTTGTGGGTGGGAGGATTCAGTGATGGTAATGCTGTGTGAATGTCAAAGGGAAGTGGTTGGGTTCTGTCTTGTTGGAGATGGTCAATGCCTGCCACTTGTGTGGCCCAAGCCTGAATGTTGTCAAGGCCTTGTTGTATGCGGGCCTGGGCTGCTTCGTTATCAAGGAAGTCAGGAACAATACTGAACTTTGTGTAACCTGTATACCATACAGTTTGTCTTTCCTAAGAACACCACAGTCCAATCTGTCAGGAGTGAACCATCCTTGTAAGTCTTAGAAGCACTGGTGAAGGTGCAAAAATGTCATGGAGACCAAAACTGTGCACTTTGCACTAAATGCAGCCTGATCAGGGTTCTGTCATAACTTCACTCCTTTTAAATTCTTTACCCTTAGAGATAAATCTCAGTGCTGTTTTTAGTATTTTTAATTGCCTTGCAGACCTAAGATGCTGCTTTGAAGAATTTGTTCACCTATATCCCTTTGCTTTTCTATGCTATTCAATTTATTTTGGAATAAATTTCTTGATCAGATCAGGGTGAATGTGGAATTTACTACCAGAGGGAGTGGTTGTAGTGATTAGTGCAGAAGTATTTAGCAGGAAGCTGACAAGCATTTGAGGGAGAAGGGAGCAGAGAGTTATTACGTTGATTTAGATCTGAAAAGATGGGAGGAGGCTCAAGTGTAACACAAACACTGGCATGGGCTGGTTGGACTGAATGGCGTGTTTCTGTTAGTTATGTTCTAAGGAATCTACTGTTTTTACTTTTCCTAATGAAGTGCATCACCTCATATTTATCTATGTAAAGACCTATTTGCCAGTGTGCATGTTTCCTAATTGATGCTTGTATTATGTTGCACTTTGCCTCACTGTTAACCAGCCCCTCACTTTGTTACCATCCACAAACTGTGATACTGAGTGACTTGTTTTTCTAAGCCTAAATAAGGAATGTAAATTATGAGTAGCAGTAGTCCCAGCACAAATCATTGTGGAATGCTGCATTCTACTTTCCTACATGCTGAGTAACATTCTACCTACACTTTGCTGTTTTATTTTCTATCTTTCTTCAGACTCCACACACTAAAATCTTTATTGTGATTCTAATGTGCAGTACCTTAGTGGAAGTCCTTTGAAAATACAACTATGTGACCTCTCCCATATTACCTTTGTCTACTAAGACCATAAGACATAGTTTGTTTGTCTGCATGTTTGGATGGGTGTTGGAGAACAGATCTTGAAAGATATTATACGTTGTTTTTCTTGTCCACCAAATTTACCATTTATTGTAAATAGCCCTTAATGTGATGAATTATAACATTAAATCAAGGCCTTTCAGCAGTGAAAAACATCTAAAGCAGGTACACAACCGACTTTACAACATGAGTATGAGGAGGCACTGTCAATTGTGATATTTTGCTTTAGTAGACCAGGTTTTCGTTTTCTGAACTTTCTTTTGATTGACTTTTTTAGTGACTTATCTGCGTGGTTAGATGCTTCCCTGTGCTGTGGTGTCTTTAATGCAGCCCTTCAAATGCAATGCTTTGTTTATTTTACCCAGTTTATCATCACCAATTTCTTCAGATTTGAAGCTGGGCTATTGTGGAAGTAGTTCTGTAAACTTACTCACAGATGATTGGAAGAATCTTGGGCTCCTAAAGGAAAATTGTTTAACATAGAGTTAATTGACTTTGTTAGTACAGTTGTTGAACTTGACAGTTTTAAGTCAAGACACCTTCCGTTCTCTCCTGGAGAAAAAAGTACAGAATATTTCATTAGGTTTGCACAATATATTTCCTTTGATTTTGGAAACATCTGTGTTGATTTTAGATTTCCCTGGTATTCTTACTTGTTTGCGTGAAAATTCTTCTTTTTGCTTCTGAGTTCAAGATATCAGGACTTCTAAGTTCCACAAGCATTTGTAAACATTTAGAATGACTTTGTCTTCATGTGTAGTTATTTTTTAAGAACCTCTTTTAGGGTTTTCTGTTTTTGTTGTTCCTAGTAATTCTTGTATCACTTTCCCAAATGACTTCATACGCAAATTAATTTTTGTATCAATTTACATTCCATGCTGCTCTGCCATTTCTTTTGTGGATCTTTTATTGGCAGAACAATTAACGTCGAGGTGTTAGATGCATCTATTTATAGCATGCTGCCATGAAAACTCGATCTAATGTTGAAGCCTATTAGTGTAACTGACATGCTGGAGGCAACCTTGTGCTAATGTGTCCATCATTGTCATATCTTATGGAAGTATGACATTCAAAAATGTGATTGGATATAATGCCTTTCTATAAATGTGGTTTGCTTGACTTCGCCGTTCAAATAACTTGCATAATTCGTACAGTTTAAGGAATTTTGTCTTGAGTGCAGATTAATTATATAATGAGTCGGTAACTTATAGAAACAGTTTATATGCATTACCCTTCAATAGCACTGTAACTCATTCAAATTCTGGGTGACCACACACACATTCTTCAAACAAAAGCAATAGTTGAGAGTTTAGCTTTGCACATTCAATAATCTTGTATTGGGAAGTCTGGCTTTTACAAATATTTATATTTTGAATGTAAGGGTCTAGGCCCAAAACATCAAGCTTTCCTGCTCCTATGATGCTGCTTGGCCTGCTGTGTTCATCCAGCTCCACACCTTGTTATTTTGAATGCATCTTGGTTTGTTTCTTAAGAGCTTTCCCATGATGAATGAACTGTCCAAGCTTGTTTTACTAAATTAAAGGTGTTCCAGAAAAGAAAAAGAGTTGGGATGGTTCATGCACCAACTTTGCTTTGAAAAATTGTTTACATTCTTGTTTTCATCATTGTGGCTAATACGTGCACAATACAAAATTTTAGCATAGAGCAGAAATTTATTGTCATGTATACTTTTACACAAAAAGTACAGTGAAAATGTTTATAAGTCTTCCCACCATGGCACCTATACTCAGATTTAATCGTAGTTCTTTTTCCAGTTGTCACCTCTTTATTCAACAAAGATTCTATTTATATAGAGCCATTTGCAACCTCAGATTTTTTTCAAAGTGCTTAATAAGTAATGAAGTACTTTTGAAAGTTTAGTAATTGTTGTACTGGACAATACATTAGCCATTTGGCACACTGGAAGTTCTCGCAAATGACAATGTGATAATGGACGGCATGGTGGCTCAATGGTTAGCACTGCTGCCTCACAGCGCCAGGGACCCTGGTTTGTTTCCAGTCTCAGGCGCCAGTCAGTGTGGAGTTTGCACGTTCTCCCTGTGTCTGTGTGGGTTTCCTCAGGTGCTCCGTTTCCTCTCTCAGTTCAAAGATGTGCAGGTTAGGTGGATTAGCCATGGGATATTCAGGGTTACAGGGATTGGGTGGGGAGGGATGGTTTGGTGTCTGTGTGGGATGCTGTTTGGAGGGCTGGTGTGGAATTGATGGGCTGAATGGCCAGCTTCCACACGGAAGGAATTTGATGATTCTATAATGACCAGTTAGTTTGTATTTTGTGATGTTGGACACTCCCTTTGGATAACTCCCTTTCTCCTCCTCTTAATATTGGATTAGGATCTTTTTAGCCAATCTGAGAGGTTGGATGGAGCCTTAAATTAAAGTTTCATCCAAAAGGCAGCACCTTCAGTGGTGCAGCATTCCCTTGGTATTGCATTGTAGTGTTTGCCTTGATTGGAACTTAAACCCATAACCTTCTACCTGGAGAGGCAACCAAACTATCAGGTGAGCCATGGCTGACTCTACAGATTGCTGCCTTTAACACCATATTTTGAATGTGTTTCTATTCTAAAAGCTTGTACAGTTCCCACAAACAGTTCATGGAAAACATAGCAGCAAATACAGTCAGTGTTGAGACGATACACCATTGTGGTGATGTCTTTGTTTTTATTCACTCATGGGATGTAGGTGTCATGTTTATTGCCCATCCCTAGTTGACTTTGAGAAGATGGCAGCGAGCTGCCTTCGTAAACCCTGCAGGCTAATGGTATCAATGTGGACTTCACAAGCTTCAAAATCTCCCCTCCCCTACCGCATCCCAAAACCAGCCCAGCTCGTCCCCGCCTCCCTAACCTGTCCTTCCACCTATCCCCTCCTCCCACCTCAAGGCCCACCCCCATCTCCTACCTACTAACCTCATCCCGCCCCCATGACCTGTCCGTCCTCCCTGGACTGACCTATCTCCTTCCTCCCTCCCTACCTACACTCACCTTTACTGGGTCCATTCCCGCCTCTTTGACCGGTCTGTCTCCTCTCCACCTATCTTCTCCTCTATCCATCTTCTATCCGCCTCCCCCTCTCTACCTATTTATTTCAGAACCTCTTTCCCCTCCCCCATTTCTGAAGAAGGGTCTAGGCCTGAAAAGTCAGCTTTCCTGTTCCTATGATGCTGCTTGGCCTGCTGTGTTCATCCAGCTCTGCACCTTGTTATCTCAGATTCTCCAGCATCTGCAGTTCCTACTATCTCTGAAGCAGTCCATGTGCTGTTGGTTGACCCACAATGCCCTTAGGGAGGGAATTACAGGATTTTGAATCAGTGAAGGAATGGCGATATAGTTCCAAGTCAGGATGGTGAATGACTTGGAAGGGAACTTGTAGTTGATGGTGTCCCAATGTATCCGCTACCCTTGTCTTTCTAAATAGAAATGGCCATGAATTTGGAAGGTACCTTCTAAGGATCTTTGGTGAATTTCTGCAGTGCGTCTTATAGGTAGTATACACCACTGAGTGTCTGTGGTGGAGGCTGTGGATGTAGTGCCAGTCTAGTGGGCTGCTTTGTCCTGAATGGTATCAAGCTTCTTGAGTGCTTCTGAAGCTGCACATTTCCAGGCATTTAGGGAGTATTCCATCACACGCCTGACTTATGCCTTGTAGATAGTGGGCAGGATTGGGGGGCTTGGAAGAGGAGTTACTTACCACAGTATTCCTAGCCTCTGACTTGTTGAGACCAGTTGAGTTTCTGGTTAATGGTGACCCCCCCAGGATCTTGATAGTGAGGGATTCAGTGTTACTAACACCATTGAATGTCAAGGGGTGGTGGTTAGATTCTCATTTATTGGAGACAGTCATTGCCTGGTATTTGTGTGGTGTGAATATTATTTGCCACTTGTCAGTCCAAGCCTGGATATTATCCAGGTCTTGTTGCATTTGAACATGGACTGCTTCAGTATCTGAGGAGTCACAAATGGTGCTGAACATTGCGCAATCATCAGCAAACATCTCTACCTCTGATCTTATGATGGAGGGAAGGCTATTGATGAAGCAGCTAAGGATGGTTGGCTCAAGGACAGTACCCTGAGGAACTCCTGCAGAGATGTCCTGGAGGTGAGATGATTGATGTCCAACAACTATAACCATCTTCCCATGTGCCAGGTCTGACTCCAACCAGCGGAGAGTTTGCCTTGATTTCTATGGATTCCAGTTTTGCGAGGGCTCCTTGATACCAAACTTGGTTGAATGTGGCCTTGATGTCAAGGCTTGTCACTCCTATCATGCATCTGATATTCAGGTCTTTTGTCCATAATCCAAACTGAATGTCACTGAGCAGGTTATTGCTGAGCAGGTGCTGCTTGATAGCGCTGTTGATGACACTTTCTATCACTTTGCTGATGATCCAGAGTAGACTGATGGGGCAGTAATTAACTGGGTTGAATTTGTCCTACGTTTTGTGTACAGGATGTATGTAGGCAATTTTACATATTCTTGCTTAGATGCCAGTTGTTGTCACTGCACTGGAACAGCTTGGCTAGGGGAGCAGCAAGTTTGGTGCACAAGTCTTCAGTACTTCAGTACTTCAGTATTGCCGGAATGTGGAGACAGGTGAATATGTAAGGTAAAATTGAGGGAGTAGGGCAGCAGATGGGTGGGTGAGAGGTAGAATGGCAGGTCATGTGTGAAGGGCTAGGGTGGTATGGTGATTTGTGAGGGTTATAATGGATCAGGTGTCAGTAGGGGGTGTGATGGGGTGGTAGTAATGTGGTGTTCCTTAGATGGTCAGTGTGAGTGACCAGGATGAGAGATGAAAATGAGTGTGAATGTTTGGAGCTTTCAGTGTGAATGGGTGGGATGGGGAAGTTCAGTGTGAGTGATGGGTGTTCAGTTTTATAGTTAGCAAGGAGTTAGAGCGGGTTTTAATTGCTCTACTCTTCCTGTTTAAGTACTAAACCCTCCAAAATCTTCTACTCTGACTCAGAGTTAGAGACTTTTCCTGAGAGTTCCAGATGCTCGGTAATTGTCAATCTGTAGTATTAACTTCCTGGACAGTTCCCACCTCTGCACTGGATATTTTGTAGACCATCAGACTTAGGAACAGAAGCAGGCCATTCAGCCTTTTGAGTCTGCTCCACAATTCAATAAAATCATGGCTGATCTGATAATCCTCGACTCTAATTTCCTGCCTTTTCCCCATAATACTTGATTCCCTTGCAGATTAAAATGGTGTCTCTCTCTCACTCTGCTTTAAAAACATGCATCTGTCAGGGCACAACCAGTCTTGAGCAGCCTTTGTCCCACTCTCTCATTTGAGATAGAGTAAACTGGTGGTGGTCATAGGTTAAAAAGGAGGGTCCTTCATGGTAATGAAAGTAACCTCAGCCAGTGTGGAAATTGAACCCACACTTTTGGAGTCACTCTGTATTGCAAACCGGCCATCCATCCAACTGAGCTAACCGGCTCCCATATCTGAAGAGCTTAAGATATGGGGCAAGACATTTAACAGAGTATTTCATCTTTATGGTTCAATTCTTTTAATGTCAGTCTGAACATTCACAATTAAATCTAGGGATCTGATCTTACACATTTATACCACCATCATGCAGTTTAGACTGTATTGTGTGAGAATTGTGCGTATTTTAATCTCTTTTTGGTCAACATATCCCACTTTTCAAAGTCTAGTCACAATATACAAGCATCTCAAATATTTCAAGCTGTTCACTAAGATCTTTTGCTTTGTGTTAATCCCCTGTATTTACCAGTCGAGTAAGAAATTTCCTGTTTTCTATATATCACAGCTAAAAATTGCAACATTGATGACATTCACACAGATGTGGTGTTTTCTGCCACTTATCTTAGCTATATGAATGATGGGAACTGTATAAACGTTAAGCTGCAAACATGAACTGATGGATTCCAGCTAATGAGTAGGCATTGCTCCTTTGGAATAATAGCAATGACATTTGAGCATCCACAAAAAGCGCTGTGATTATCTATTATTTAGACAACATTTCTGAGTGGTTTATGTTAAATTTAGAAAGCAATAACAATGAATGTTCTTGGTCAAAGTGGACAATCAGTTCACGTTTTGTTACAGAATAAACTACGCACCACAACAAATGAGAAATGATAACTGTGTTGTTAGTTTTCAGCTGGGAAATGAAATGACAAACTACACTAACCAAGTGTTCTTCCATTGGCTTACCTTTCCAGTCTCTGTAATCTTTTCAAACACAACAATCCATTAAGATCCCTTAGGATTCCAGTTTTCATCTTCCAACATTGATGACTGTGAGCTAGGCCCTAAGTTCCAAAATTCCTTCCCTAACCAGAGCTGAACCATCTGTATAAATACTGTGGCCACGAGCAAGTCAGAAGCTCAGAATTCTGTGGTGTGTAACTCACTTTCTGTCTCCCCATTGCTCCATGTCTGACATCTAGAAGACACAAGTCAGTAGAGGGGTGATAGGATACACTCCACTGGCCTGGAAGAAGCTTGATACTGCATCAAAGTAGTCCACTTTTCTGGCAATCCATCCAATATCTTCAACATTCACTCAATCCACCACCAAGTACAGTGGCAACAATATACTCCATCTACAACAGTGCACGGCAGAAACTCTCCAAAGGCTCTTGAGGTTGGTTGGCTCACCGAGCTGGTTTCTTGTGTCGCAGACGCTTTGTTACCCTGCTGGGTAACATCCTCAGTGCAGCCTCCGATGAAGCGTCGGTGTGTTTTCCCGCCTGGTTTTTAAACTCTGGAGTCTGTTGAGCTTGATTGCCTCATCTCTGGTTTTCCTTCGTAGTTGAATGTACATGAGGTCGAGTTCAATGTGTTTATTAATAGCATGCTTCGTGGAGTGCCAGGCTTCTAGGAATTCTCGTGCCTGTGTCTGCCTAGCTTGTCCCGGGATTTTGGCGTTGTCCCAGTCAAAACGGTGGTTCTCCTTCCCCAAAGGCTCTTTTGACAACACCTTCCAAACCTGTAACTTCTACCAGTTTGAGACAAAACAGCTGCAGGTGCATGGGAACACTGCTTCTTGCAAGTTTCCCTCCAAGCCAGACGCCATCCTGACGTGGAAGTATATCATTTTTCCTTTACTGTGGCTGTGTCAAAATACTGGAGATGCCTCTGCTCGTTCTAGTGCTTTTAGTGACTCCATATCTGATAGACTGCAATGGTTAAGAAAATAGCTCATCACCATCTTAGGCAATTTAAGTTACGCAGTAAGTGCTCATTTTATGTAGCCTGGTACCAAATTTTAGTTTTGATTATGCTATATAAATGGATTTACATTCCACCACTTAGAGTAGCTAAATAAAAGCAAATACAGTGAATACTGGAAATCTGAAATAAAAACCAAAATAATGAAAATAAAACACAGCAGGTCAGGCAATACTTATGAAGAGCGAAACAGGGTTACTGTTTCAAGTCCAATCTGACCCTTTTTTTAGAACTATTTCAGAAGAGGAGTTATATTGAACTTGAAACATTAACTCTGTTTTTCTCTCTACAGATGCTGCTAAAGCTGCTGAATTTTTCCAATTTTTTTTAAAATTAATTATACCAGTCAGTTATAATAATATCAACATGCTTCCTACATATGGTAGGGGGTGTTTAACAAACTAATATCATGCAACTTGTTCATTCCAGCAAGTTTCCTACTGAGTTTCCAGGATTTTCCGTTTTTATTTCATATTTCTCGCATTTGAGGTATTCTGCATTTCTGATAGTTTTTCAAGGTTTATCCATTAATACATTAATCCTGTGGGATTAACTAGAAGCAGGAAAAATCCCATTCCAATTGAAAAATCTACCTTCCCAGGTACCAATAATGAGTTAGGTGAGTTGGCCAATTATCCAGTTTTCTGGAACACTAATGGCCCATCTGGATCAGGAATAGAGATAACAGGATGTAGAGCTGGATGAACACAGCAGGCCAAGC
>JAHRHZ010000023.1:4976086-5009510 GCA_024137785.1 Ginglymostoma cirratum
TGTTCTTCCAGCTTGTGTTGAGATTTGCTGGAATGCTGCAACAAGCCAGCGACCAAGATGTTGGCCAGGGAACAGGGTGGTGTGTTAAAGTGGCAGGCAACAGGTAGTTCAGGGTCTTTTTTGTGAGCAGAACATACTTGTTCTCCGAAGTGGTCACCCAATCTATGCTTCGTTTCCCCAATGTAGAGGAGACCACATTGTGAGCAGCGAATGCAGTAGACTAGATTCTGGGAAGTGCAGGTGAAGTGTTGCTTCACCTGGAAGGTATGTATGGGCCCTTGGACACTTGGGGGGGAGGAGGTAAATGGGTGGGTGATGCACCTTCACCGGTTGCAGGGGAGGGTGCTGTGGGGCTGTGAGAGGGGGTGTTGCGGGTGAAGGAAGAGTGGACCAGAGTGTCCCGGAGGGGACGATCTCTGTGGAAGGCGAATAAGGGAGGGTAGGGGAGGGGAGAGGAGAGGAGGGGATGGGAAGGGAATATGCGTCTGCTGATGGCACCTCACTGGAGGCGGTGGAAATGGTGTCTGAGGATCTTCTGGATGTGGGTGCTGGTGGGGTGGTAGGTAAGGACAAGGGGAACCCTATTGCTGTTGCGGGAGGGAAGAGAGGGGGTGAGGGCGGAAGAGTGGGAGATGGGTTGGAGCCGGTTGAAAGCCCTGTCGAGAACAGTACTATGGAATCCTGGGTTGAGGAAGAAGGTGGACATTTCGGAGGCTCCTTTGTCAAAATTGGCCTCATCTGAACATATGCGATGGAGACAGAGGAACTGAGAGAATGGGATGGAGTCTTTACAGGAAGTGGGTGAGAGGATGTATAGTCCAGATAGCTGTGGGAGTCACGGGGTTTATAGTAGATATTAGTGGCCAGTCTATCTCCAGAAATGCAGAGAGATGTCAAGGAAGGGAAGGGAGGAGTCAGAGATAGACCAGGTACAACGCAAGCTGGAAGAACAACACCTCATCTTCCACCTGGGGACCCTGCAGCCTTCTGGACTAAATATCGAATTCAACAATTTTACAGCCTTAACTCTCCCATGTCCTAGCCCCCTACCCCACACACATCAGGCCTCGCTATTACATACAACAAAAACAATGTTGGTGGAAAAGCTCAGCAGGTCTGGCAGCACCTGTGAAGGATAAAACAGAGTTAATGTTTCAGGTCTGGTGACCCTTCTTCAGAACAGATAGTGGCTGGGAACACATCAGTTAATATGCAGAAAATAGGGAGGTGGGTGGGTCCACCTTTTCCCAGCCACCATCCGTTCTGAGGAAGGGTCACTGGACCCAAAATGTTAACTCTGTTTTCTCCTTCACAGATGCTGCCAGACCTGCTGAGCTTTTCCAGCAACTTTGTTTTTGTTCCTGATTTACAGCATCCGCATTTCTTTCAGTTTTTACTTGTTATCACATAGCCTGCCATTACACACTATCTATTGTTAGTAGCTATTAATAGTTGTTATCTATTAACAACTACTCACCCTCCTAGCCGGATCGTTATCAATTCCTTTGACTATCCAACTGCTCTTCTCACTCTTTGGGCTCTATCCTATCCTATCCTATCATGGGCAGGCAATACCCTCGTGGTATTATTGCTGGACTGTTAATCCAGAGACCCAGATAATGTTCTGGGGACCAGGGTTCAAATCCCGACATGGCAGATGATGGAATTTGAATTCAGTAAGTAAATTCAATAAATTGCGAATCTGAATCCATTGTCGATTGTCGGGAAAAACCCATCTGGTTCACTTCCTTTAGGGAAGGAAACTGCCATCCCTACCTGGTCTGCCCTGCATGTGGCTCCAGACCCACAGCAATGTGGTTGATTCTTAACTGCCATCTGGGCAATTAGGCATGAGCAATAAATGCTGCCTAGCCAGCGACATCCTCATCCCATGAATGAACAAAGAAAACAAATTACTCCCTATCTCGTGCCCCTCCCTATTTGCCGCATATAAATCAACGTTTTCCCAGCTACCATCAGTTCTGAGGAAGGGTCACTGGACCCGAAATGCTGCCAGACCTGCTGAGCTTTTCCAGCAACTCCTGTTTTTGTTCCTGATTTACAGCATCCGCAGTTCTTTTGGTTTTTCTTGTGGTTTTTATTTAGTCTTGGACAGAACACCTGGCACTCACTAACAAAAGTGAAGCTTCCACAGAGCGTTGGAGTCTCATGACATTTAAAGGAGGCTCTAGAAGGACATTGTGAAGGTGTTACTCAGTTTTTATATTGACTCTGAGGCCTGGCAAAAGCTTGGCCAGGATTGCTGCTCCTGGGTAAAACCAAATAAAAACTAGTATGCTCAGTCTGAAAGCACGCACATATCAGAGGCAAAGAGGAGATTACAAACCAGCATCTCATCCAGAACACAGTTGTCTGCACTATCCTATCTACATTGCAATAGAACATTCCAGGTTAAGATCAGCTTTAGCGGTCAGTGACACACCTACTGAAATCAGATCAAACATGACTGATAACAGTTCTGAGGAAGGATCACTGGACCCGAAATATTTACTCTGATTTTTTCTTCACAGATGCTGCCAGACCTGCTGAGCTTTTTCAGCAACTTCTGTGTTTGATCCTGATTTATGGCATCCTGAGTTCTTTTGGTTTTTATTTATGACTGATAACAGACGTGGTCATCTTTAAGAGGTAAATGGGGTTATCGGAAAATTCTCTTAGTGTCCTGAACCAACATTTATCTTCAACCAACATTAATAAAGCACATCATATGTTCATTTTCTTGTTGCTGTTTGTTGCATCTTGTGTTGTTCAGACTGGCTGCTCCACAATAGTGCCAATACTTGGGAGTACATTATTGTCTGTGAAACACTTTAAGAAATCCTGAAGGTATGAAAATTGTGATATAAATGCATGTTGTATTTTTACTTACCTCATTGATTCCTTGAACAGTGAGCTCGAAATTTCTCAAATCAAGGCACTGAACTAATGCAAGGTGCTGCCCTACTAAACATGGGAACATCAGCTGGCAGCAAACTCAGGATATTGGCAGCTAATTACAGGGTGGCACTAACACTAGCAGAAGCCTGGAAGCTAATTTGAAGTTTTGTTGAAGAAGCTGTGGTCGATGGTAGAAGACAGACAGCTATGATTTGTGATATTTGAACTAGTTCACTGGCTTACTGTTTATTATCAGCACATACCCCCACACAGGAGTTAGTCAACAGATACAGAGGTTATTTTAGAAAATAATGGGGGAGCATTCAGAAATTAATTCAGAGAGATTTGAAAAGATTGTGCAGACGATGGCTGTACATAAGCAAACCCCTGAAGAAGGGGAGAACAGGAATTCCTGTTAACAACGCACTGATTTGCCAAGTGAACACTGCATAGTGTTGGATTGGTTGAGATTTTATTTTGTCACCAATTAATTCAAGGTTAGGAACAGTGGATTGATTCTGTGTGTAACTGAATCTGACCGTCAGACAAGAGAGAGCTCTCTACATCTGTTCTAAAATGATTCTCTTCACAACCTAATAACTCAGCCAATCAATTGTAAATATTTCTGAACTAAGGGGGAAGGGGAACTTTCAAAATATCAGATTAATGCACGTGAAGCATGGAGTTGATGTAGTGTAGTGGTATTGTCACTGGATTAGTAACTCAGCAGCCTGGGCTAATAGTCCATGGACACAGGTTCAGATCTCACCACGGTAACTGGTGAAATCTAAATTCAATCAATTGTTAAAAATCTGGAAATGAAAGGTGATCTCCATCACGGTGACCATGTCATGATTGTTGTAAAAACCCATTACAAACATCCTTTAGGGAAGAAAATCTGCTGCCCTTACCTTGTCTGTCCTACGTGTGATTCCAGACCAGCACTGTAATTGACTCAGCTGAGCATGACACTCTGTTTAGGGGCAACTAAGGATGAATAATGAATTCCTATCCCTGACAATGATACCTGCATCACGTAAAAGATTTTTTTAAAAAAAGAAGACAAGTTATAAACTGAGAACTATTGGTTTTAATTCTCTTGTAATTCAATCTTCATCCAGATTAACTACCAGTTGCAACTACACAAATAACACTTAGCTGTAGCAGTGATATTAGAGGCTTCAGTTCAGTGCTGATATTCTTAAATCAAACCTCTAAGTTATGAACGTTTACATCTCAGATCAGCTCACTGTAGCTGCAAAAAGTCCCACAATCCTTGCTTTAAAATAATACCGTGTACTATATATGATTTGTGCAAACTCCTCTTTATGAGTTGGGGGTGGGATGGGAAGTTGGTTTGTTGAGTTAATTAAGTGACTAGAGTGTGGTGCAGAATATAAATTGATAGTTTGAGTTCTAAGCTGACACCAGCTATGGTAGTTCATAGAGATGGTGTCTTTACACCTGACCCTACACTTGTTGAGTGGTCATACACCAGCTGTATCAGTTATTTCTCTCAATAGTAGATAAATTATTGTGGTTCCTCACCTCCTGTCCAGCATAACCCAAAAGTGACAGGACTGTTATGGTGCAGTGGTAGTGTCCCTACCTCTGAACCAGCTAGGTTCAAGTTCCACCTGCCCCAGATATAGGCAATAGCATACTTTTGAGCTAGGAGGGCTGGGTTCGATTCCCACCTACTCCAGAGTTGTGTCGGAATTTCTCTGATCAGGCTGCTTAAACATATCTAAGATAAAAGCAAGGCAGGATGCCAGCTGCAAACTGGGGGGGAATTTTCCTCTGTAAAACTGCTCTTCCTTGATGTGTGGTTGAGAGTTCAGAGTCCTCTTGATTCTGTTACTGAGACACAGTCAGAACACTGAACAAGTGAGAACCTTCAACCTTTTAGACAGGTTTGTGGAGGAAATGTAAAAGCTTCATTTTCAGAATGTAATTTATAGATGGGATTTGATTAAAAGATGTTTTGGGTCCCAGCTAGATTATTGCCTATAGAACAATCAGACCGCCTGCCTGATTATATTGCAATCGTTTAAAGAGGTCGAAATGTAATTTCTATCACAACTTAAGAGTTTGTGGGTTGGAGCTAACCCGGGGCTGTGGGAATCAGCAGCCCAGGGCCATGTTACCATCTGAAGGTAATGTTACTGTTTCCACACTTTCATTTTACTAGTTTACGTGCATTTGTTATAAGATCTGGTTAATGTCAGGCTTCTTCAGAGGGGAACAATCAGGAATGAATGTTCTCACTGCATTGGTGCTGAACTCAGGCTTTCTGAAATAGAAATCCAGCTTCAGGTTTGATGCTAACTAAAATGTTGCTGATTATTTAGGGTGTATCAATAAGATCAGTGACACCCCGCTCCCCCTTAAGGAGGATGAAGCTCCCAGTGGTGGGCCCACTCCCCCACTTTGGAGAGGGGTTTTCAAATAAACTGGGAGAATGTGTGAAACGGTTTGCGAGCTGGCGTCGGGACTCCCCAGCCAGTAAAACTCTGAACTCAGTGTAGCTTCGGATCAGAATCTTGGCGGAATCTGGAGTGGCTTTGTGCTAGAGTTTAAATCGCAGGGCTACAGCTGCAGGTGACGTGAGGAAGTTTTGTTTACTGTCTGCTCTAAAAGTGGCCGCCGCATTGTGGGTCGAACGGCCTCCGGACAACGCGGCGTCTGTCCGAATACAGCATTTTAAAGAACCGTTTGAAAAACAGGTCAAAAGACGGAATCTGTTGGCCGTGTGAACACCTCGCATTATGACAGCTGCTCCATCTAAATGTGTTCCGTGTTTGCAGCCATTGCCTCTTTAATTGTGAGAGCTCAGTCTGGGCTCTCTCTCTCTCTCTCACACACACACATACACACTCTCAGTCACTCACCCGCGGTTTGTTCTCACAGCGCCTTCGAGCTATGCTATCCCATATCACTCACCCAAGATGCTAAAGTCCTGGCATCAATTCAGACTTCACCAAATAAGCAAGAGACGCTTAAACTGAATAGCGTTGACCCAGAAGACGGGCTCTGAGCCACCTTAAAGGATTTGTATCGCCTGTAGAGAAGGCGCAGGGACGGGAGGAGGTTTGTAACTTTAACACCAGCAGCTCCATTGACTCACGCAAACACGGTTTATTTCGCTGGACCCCCTGTGGGAATGGGCTGCAGTCTCTGAGCTCTCAGAGTATACCCGGACTACAATTCTACAGTACACCCGGAGTCTGCAATCTTAGAATACACCGGGAGTCTGGAATCTCGCAATACATCCAGAATCTCGCAATACATCCAGAATCTGCAATCTCAGAATACACCCGGAGTCTGCAATCTCGCAGTACACCGGGAGTCTGCAATCTCACAATACACCGGGAGTCTGCAATCTCGCAGTACACCTGGAGTCTGGGATCTGTCAGTACACACACCAGGAGCCAGCACTGTTTGGATTCGGATTAAACTGGCATTTGGCAGCAGCGGATGTCTCTCGGACCCTCGCCAGTGCCACCGGGCTGTTAGATGCCAGGATAAAGGCAGGCACTGACCCAGCTCCCAGCTTCAGAGCTGTGCCCACGTGGAAGGTGGAAGACAGAGCCCGGAGACCGAGCCGCAACTTGGCGAACAGGAGGGAGACGGAGAGAGGACGGGGGTCCTGTGGCCGGTGAGGGGGATGAGGCGCTTGCTGCCGCCCAGAAGAGGATCCGCCTGAAGGTGCCGAGCGATCCGAATCCGGATCGAGTCCCGGAGCGGCAGCAATGAGCGTGCGGCTGCTGCGCTACCTGTTGCTGGATTTGCTGGGCTTCTGGTGCCCGGTGCTGGACCGCATGGCCCAGGCTAAAGCCGGCCGGCAGCTCGGCCCGCTCCTGCTGGGCTCCAGCTCCAACAGCTCGGGCGCCCTGGAGCTGCCGGCCACCCCAGACCGCTGCCGGGGCTACTTCGATGTGATGGGTCAGTTTGACGCAGCGTTCAATTGCAACACTAGCATTTACCAGTACTGCTGCGGGACATGCGGTTATAGGTATTGCTGCCAGTTTAAAGAGTCCCGCCTGGACCAGAGCATTTGCTCCAACTACGACACCCCGAACTGGGCGAACGTGGGTAAACCGCCGCAGAGACCGGACGACACTGCGTTAGACCAGACCCGAGATAAAACCAACTTGATCGTCTACTTCATCTGTGGCGTGGTCGCCATCATGGTACTGGTGGGGATCTTCACCAAACTGGGCTTGGAGAAATCACAGAGGCCCCAGAGGGAGCTAAACTCCAGGTAAGAGAGAAGCTTCACTGCAGCCCCCCTGTTCAAAACCCCCAGCCCCAGAGCCAGCTCTCTGTCCACCCCCTCCCCACCTCCCCTTATACTGGGCACTGCCAGCTGGTTGCAGTGCCTGGGAGAAGCTCCCCCTGCGGGAATGGGTAGGGCTGGTTGTGTGGGTGGTGGTGGGGGGAGTATGTGTTTGAGGGTGTGAGGGGTCTGTGTGTGTGAAAGGAGGAGCGGGGTGATCGGTATGCAACCCTGAGGCACGGCACAACTACAGGGAAAGGCTGGGGTCGGAGCAAGGTGATCTTTAATGGCCCCTCCCAATGAAATAAACAGAAGGACACAGGCAACACCAAATCTTAGTGAGGCCGTGCGGCCCATCGAGTCTGCATCTGATTCGACACTAGTCCCACATTTGGCAGCACCTCTCCTGGAACGGGGCGGGGCTGTATAAACAGCCAACAGCAACTCTTCCTTATCCGGGTTTCTGTGTCTCCCCTTCAGAGTGTTGGCAATAAGTCTCCTTTTATCGGGAAAAGCAACACTTGGGAGCCTGGCCTCTGTCATCTTTCATACTGGGGCGGTGGGTCAACATAACAGTAAGGGAATTTAGCGCTGTCTGTTCGCCAGAGGGTTCAAATCACTTAGCATTTTGTTTAACCTTGTTTGTAAATCTTGGGAAAATCTATCTATCTCTGTCTGTCTATCTGTCTGTCCACCTACCTGTCTGTCTGTCTATCTATCTATGTGTCTGTCTATCTACCTGTCTGTCTGTCTATCTGTCCTGCTATCTACCTGTCTATCTATCTACCTGTCTGTCTGTCTATCTGTTTGTCTGTCTGTCTGTCTATCTGCCTATCTGTCTGTCTGTCTGCCTATCTGTCTGTCTGTCTGCCTATCTATCTGTCTGTCTGCCTATCTATCTGTCTGCCTATCTATCTGTCTGTCTATCTATCTGTCTGTCTATCTATCCATCCATCTGTCTGCCAACCCTCCCTCCCTCTCTCTCTCTCAGGAGACTGTGGAATCGGCAGAGATTCCCAACGCTGTAACACAGAGCCAGTTTCCACAGGAACAAGACAGACCTGTTGCTTTTACAAAGAGGTTGTCTGTGCTCTCACAGAACCCCTCAGACACACACAGCCTCAGGTGGAGAATGGGGTGGCTGAAGAGCAGGGGATGTGACTCAAACAGCAGCCACCACCCTCATTCCCCAGCCCCCACAAGGTTTTCTTGTAGCCCCGCATTTCTCAGTTGCTGCAGCATTCCGCAGTCCTGAGTGATTCTCTCGCTGAAAAAAGACAGAAAATATGGCGAGCTGGAGAGATTTACCCGTCAAAGTATCTGCGGCAGCTATTTCTCTCTAAAGGGAACAGTAGACTTTAAAACAAAACCCTCCCCTCCACTTTAAAGATGAACAAGACCATTCCTCCCTCCCCATCCTCCAGGAGTTGGTTGCCCTATCCCCGAACATGACTCAAAAAGCTTGTTGCTAAACTCCAGGGAACTCACCAGGACCTTATCCACCGCTAATCTACCCGAACAACCCAAACTTTCTGTAGTGTCAACCCGAGGAGTAAAGCCAGTAAGACAAAGAGAGCTGAAAAACACACCCTCACTCCCTCACATACACATTCACACTCACTTCGTCACGCACACGTTCACCCTCACTCCCTCACACACACATTCATCCTCACTCCCTCACACACACACATTCACCCTCACTCCCTCACACACACACTCACCTGCCTTACATACACACCCATTCCTTCACACACGCACTCACTCCCTCCCTTACACACACTCGCTCCCTCCCTTACACACACACACTCCACTCCATCACACACACTCTCCATCACGCATGTACTCACTCTCTCACACACTCCCTCACACACAGACACTCCCTCACCAAGACGCACTCTCCCACACACACATTCCCTCACACACGCACTCCCTCACACATGCACATATACTCACTTCATCACACGCACACACACTCTCCCACACGCATTCCCTCACAAACACGCACTCACTCCCTCGTACACGCTCTCTCCCACACACAGACACTCCCTCATGAAGACACACTCACTCCCTCACACACATATACTCATTCCCTCACAGACACACTCACTCCCTCACACACACATCTACTCACTCCCTCTCACACACACACACATTCCCTCACCTCACACCATCTCCCACACACACTCACTCCCTCACACACGTACTCACTCCCTCACAGACACGCTCACTCCCTTACACACTCTCCCACACTCACACATTCCCTCACACACACACTCACTTATGAGTGGGGACATTCCACAACAATTGTTGCAGAGAGTTTACCGTTTTGGAGTTTTGTTCTACGTGGGAGATGGATCTGGCTGTAAGAAGCTGATGAAGGGTGACCCAAAACATTAACTCTGTGACTCTCTCCACAGCTGCTGCCAGACCTGCTGAGTTTCTGCAGCACTGTCTGCTGTTGTTTCTGGCTGTAAGAAGGAGCACAGAACCAGTGTGTGGTCTGTGACCTATGGGCTGCACGGTTCTGATACAGTATCCACATGTGGGGCCCCAAAGCCACCATCTTAAAACACAGCAATGAACAACAGGTGAATGCTTAGACAGAGGTGGTGTGTCTCTCTGAGACAGCAAAGGTTTGTGTATTCCTCCTGAGAAAGTACCCTCCCTGTCTTAAAACACAACTTGCATCCCCTGTGTTCAGGGTTAGAGCTGAACTTTCCCAAAAGTTTTCAGTGGTCCTGCCACTCGAACCCTGAAACAAAGCGAGTGTGGCCCACATGCTAGGAAGTCCTGCTTTTCTCACAGAGTCACCGCTGTCTGTCAGGAATTGTCCTTTTTCAGCCCCTGCTGAGCTGGGTTCACAATATTTACAGTTATACAAGTTCACAGCACAGAGAAAAACACCCTTCAGCCCACCGAGTCTGCACTGGTGAAAAATAGCCAGCCCACCCAACTATTTCAATCCCATTTTACCTCCAGCTCTTCCCAAAGCTTCTTTCGAACACATTGGCTTGGCCAACATGAGGGAATTGCAGTTGAGGGAGACATTTCCTTTCTATTTTGTGTGGGAGGCCAGTTTTTTGTTTTAATTTAATGTTCTTTTCCCCCAGTCAACCTGTTCAGAAATGTTATTATGCATCTATGCAGCGGGTGGGACTTAAACCTGGGCCTCCCAGTCCACGGGGTAGGGACACTACCTCTGCGCCATGAGAGGGCCTTTTCCCGCTCCAGTTACTCCCAGCCATGAACCCATTTCATCTGTTGTCTCCATTTCCATCCTTCAGTCAGGGTTTTGGCTGACACCCAACACAATGGCACAGCGTGTTCAGGAGTCCTCTGAGGGTGTTCTCCACCATCACGACAATATTCAGGACAATCACTGCACGTACATTATCCACTAGATGGAGTCTATGTGCTAATTCATTATACTGTGACAGTGCTGACAAACATCAACTGCACACGACTTAACAGTGTCTCGTGTAACTGAATAATACTGTCCACGAAACTCCACAGATTCAAGCGCTCAGCCTGCACCAGACTGAACTCAGTGCAGCTGGCTTCACTCAGTGTACTTGGTACAGTGTACTTACCACAGTGAACTATGGAAGGAAAATGTAAAATGGGCTCCAGGTCATGACATTGCATCCAATCATTGGTGTGATTTTTATTCCAAAAAGCTTCTTGTATAGTTTCTCACCTTTTTCTAACATGGTGGTCTTTCCCAATGACCAGTCTCGCTACTCTCACTCACTGAATTCCATTCTCGAATACTATAATCTTAACTGAATAACACCTTCCACATTCTCCATTCAAAGGGATGTCCAAAAATGCCAGTTTATGTAAATGGTGTACAGTTATCTCAGATTGCTTTCTGTTTCCTTCCCAGTGGTAGTTATCTGTGGTTATATTATTTGCTAATCGCATTGCATGTTAACTTGGCAGAGCAAAATATGAACATTCTCCACTTTCTTAATTTTACATAGTTTTCTTCCCATTTCTGTTTCCCTCATTTTTTGTGGCTATTTGGGGCTCCCAATAAGCTGAGTGAAACTAAACTCCTTCTGGAAATAAACAATTGTCCATTCTCCAAAATTGCTCGTTCCAGTATCACATTGAAAGCATATACAAACTTCAGCCTAGATAACAAGGTACCTTTTATCTCTGATACAAACTTCAGCCTTGTTGTTTGTGTGCCTGAGCTATTATGTTGGTTATCACTGTGCTTCCAATACACTGAGACATAATCTGCCGATTGTAGAGAGGTACCACTTTGTAGTTTGTACTGATTAAGTTTGACCTTCTGTAAATATATCATAGGCAGAACTCCATTTTTGTTGCTACTTCGTGAATTCTTTAAGACCCCTGATGATTTGTCCCAGAAGCCTGTGTAAAAGCAGTCACTATCAGCATTGCTGGAGTGTTTTTTGTATTTTTTTTAGATCCATTGGTGTCCTGTGCCAGTCAAATATTTCAGAGTCCACTGATGCAGGAATTACAAAATAAAATGCCTGCTAAAGCAACCCATTTTGAACTATTAATTTTTTCTGTTATGGTCCAAATGTCAATCATCTGATTCAAACGGCATCATGTTCAAGCTTATTCTTTCATTCTTGCAGCTAATTAGGCTGTTGCTGCTTTCAGAAATAACATCTACATGTGCATCTGTCTTTGGGAACTTTGGGCTCTCTTATTTGCTGTAGCCTGTGATTTCTTTGCTGGGAATTGTATCGTGGGGTGGTTCCTTGTCCACACATGAAAATACATCCACAGTGATAGACTTCTACCTCATTATGTGAGAATATGTGAGGTACTTAGTTCAAAGAGATTACAGCAAAAGTATTTAAACCAGTTGCTGAACTATATTTATGCTTTGGGTTTGCCCACAGGGTCCCTTTAGGGTGGAATAAACCACCCTTAATTGCTTTACTGTCCCACTAGGGACAATCTTCTCTCATAGTCATGAGCAAATTTGAGGCCCGCTTCAACATCAATAAAATCAATTGTGTGTTCCAGATTTTGTACATTAAAACTTTATGCAGAAAAATTTATCTCCTTGAAACTCCCTCAGTTCATTGTGGTCGGATTGAATCTTTCTCTTTGCTGGAATAATACCTGTCTGTCATGCAATCGTTTAGTCGACTTCCAGGAGCACTGACATATGTGTCTGGAAATGTTCTGAATTTGATAGGATAGATGCTGTCACCGGAATCAGTCTTTTCAAAAGATGGATTACGACAGAATCCAGAATTATGAACTAATTGTAGGAGAAAAATGTTTTCTTTTCTTCCAAAGGTGACGGACTGCGTTGCTGAATGACCACCTTTCCCAGCAGATAAACACTGAGAAACCTTGAACCAAATCACACTGCACAGACGTGGCTGTTTGGTCAGGAATACCCCCGACTGTTGACATATTCAGTTTCTCCAGCCTGGCCCTTTCCTTTCTCAACTCCCTTTAAAACAGAATATAATGTTTCCTAACAACTGCTACAGAAAGGGATTTTCTTCAATGTGATGTTGACCTGGGAACTTACCATAGTCTTAGAAATCTCCAGCTCTACTTTTAATGTACCTACCTGTGATAGAGGTCCAAGGATTTATAAAGCAGGGCACTTCAGCAGACCCTCTCTGAGTTCTTGTGTAAGTTCTCTCCTGTACCTCTTTTTCCTGAGTGTAAGAGCTCTCAAAGAACAAAGAACAGTACAGCACAGGAACAGGTCCTTCAGCCCACCAAGACTGCGCTGACACATGATGCTTTTCTAAACTAAAAACCTTTTGCCTCCACACAGTCTGTATCCCTCTATTTCCTGCCTATTCATGTTTCTGTCAAGATGCCTCTTAAACATTGCTATTGTACCTACTTCTACCTCCTCCTCTGGCAGCGCATTCCAGGCACGTGCCATCCTTCGAGTAAAAAAGCTTTAAACTTTACCCTTTTTACCTTAAACCTATGTCCCTTGATAATTGATATTTCTGCCCTAGGAACATGACTCCGACTATCCATTCTATCCTGGTACCTCTATCAAGTTTCCTCCTCAGCCTCCGGCTTCAAGTGAAAACAAACCAATCTCTCCCCATAGCTAATTGTCCAATCTCTCCTCATAGCTAATTCTCTCTAAACTAGGCAGCACCCTGATAAACCTTTTCTGTACTCCTCCAAAGCCTCCACCTCCTTGTGCTAGTGTGGTGATCTACGCAATGTTCCATATGTGGCCTAACTAAAATTTTATACTGTGCAACATGACTTGCCAATACTCTGTGCCCTGACTGATGATGCAAGCATGCCATATGCCTTTGTGAACACCTTATCCACCTGTGCTGCCATTTTCAGGGAAGTACGGACCTGTATACCTAGATCCCTCTGTATTTTGATGCTATTAAGGATTTACTATATACTTACGTCCTGCATTAGATCTTCCAAAATGCATCACCTTGCATTTATCTAGATTAAGTTCCATTTGCAATTTCTCCGTACAAGTTTCCAGCCTATTTATATCCTGCTGCATCCTCAGATAATCCTCGTCACTACCCACAGCTCCCCCAATCTTTGTGTCATCCACAAACTTACTAATCAAACTACCTACGTTCTCCTCCAGATCATTTATATATATTCCAAACAACAGGGGTCTCAGCACAGATACCTGCAGAATACCACTGGTCACAGATCTCCAGTCAGAAAAATACCCTTCCACCATTACTCTCTGTTTTCTATTACGAAACCAATTCTGGATCCATTTTATCAGCTCACCACAGATCCCATGTGACTTCACCTTTTCTATAAGCCTTCCATGAGGGACCTGTGAAGGGTTTTGCTAAAGTCCATCTGGACAATATCCTCCATCCTGCCCTCATCAATCTTTGTCACTTCCTCAAAACCTCAATCAAGTTGTGAGACACAATCTTCCCCACACAAAGGCATGCGGCCTATCATTATAAGTCTATATTTTTCCAAAAGTGAGTAAGCCCTATCCGTAAGAATCTTCTCCAATAATTTCCTTACCGCTGATGTAAGGTTCACCTGCCTATAATTCCCCCGATTATCTCTGTTGCTCTTCTGAAACAAAGGAGCAATATTGACTCTTCCTGTCAAAATGGACAATTCAATGTTTTCCTAAAATGTACTCCATTGGCCACATCATTGTCCATTTATTTAACCTATCTATATCTTTTTGTAACCTTCTTGTGTCCTCTTCGCAAATTGCTTTTCTACCTGTTGTTGAACCTTCAGCAAATTTGGCAACCATACCTTCTGTCCCTTAATCTAATGAGTTAACAGTTGAGGTCTCAGTACCAGTCCCTGGAACACACTACTAATTTCATTTTGTGAACCTGCAAAAGCCCCTTTTACACCTACTCTCTGTTTCCTGTTAGGGAGATGATCTTCTACCCAGGCTAATATGCAACCCTCCAAATTTATTTTCCACAGTAACCTTTGATGTGGCACCTTATAAATGGCTTCTGGAAATCTAAGTACAGCACATCCACTAATTCTCCTTTATTTATGGCACATCTTACTTCCTCAAAGTGCTCCAATAGGTTGGTCAAGCACGATTTCCTTTTCACAAAACCATGTTGAGTCTGCCTGATTACCTTGAAGTTATTTACGTGCTATAATTTCTTTAATAGTAGCATCTAACATTTTCCCTATGACAGGTATTAAGCTAACTGGCCTATAGTTTCTTGCTTTCAGTCTCTCTCTTCCTTTTTGAATAAAGGAATTACTGTCACTGTCTTTCAATCTAATGGAACTGTCCACGAATCAAGGGAGCTTCCACTGGTTGAAGTTATACTTTTCATAATGAAGTTTTCATGTCTCAGATGATGGTTTCCAATCCATTTGGTGCTGTTTCATAACTCCCTTTCAAACAATTGAAAGATAACAATATTAAGTTCCTTTTTTCAAAAATAAATCGCGTTAATCTGAGTCAGATTATCATTCATATCCAAATAAATACTAGTTTTAAACTCATCAAACTGCGTTGCCTATCTTGACATTTTCATTTCATAGTATACCGACAGTTATGTTATGCATAAAATTTAATTATTCTTTTTCCCAGCACGTTGAAACTCTTTGGCCTCTTACTGACACTGATTACGTTTATTCCCGTATTTTTGCCTTTTTTAGTTTTCCACAATTTTCAGTTGCTTGTGTTAATAAACTTTCACCACCTTATTTTGTTAGGAGTATACTTGAATAGATTCCAACACCAGATAGTATAAAACAATAGCAGGCTGTCATTACAGTGTTACCATTTTCACCAGACTAACATGTTTCCACTGAAACTAATTTTCGCAGGATAACACAGGATCCTGTCAATTTGTGCTTAACCCTCTCTATCACACCTGGTCATTTTTTACACTACACATATAACTTTGTCAAAATGTGATAACCCTAACCTCCAGCAGACACTGCAGGGATACACCTCCTGGTTGAGGTCAGGCTAGAATGAAAGGTCCCACTCTCAATCAGTGCACTGACATTCATGGTCTAGGTTTATAATTGAAGATGGATCACTGAGTCAAGAAGCTGCCTGCAGATGTGGGTCATGGATGCCAACTTATCCACTGACTCCATGTTGCAAATTTGAATTAGGTTTTGGATAGTCTCCAGCTGCAGTCTGACAATCTCAGCCCATCAATAATGTCCAATACCTCAACCTATGATAGTATGACCCATGGTACAAACAATTGTAGCTCAACCCAAGTTGGAGGAATAGCATCACATGGGGTGGCACAGTGGCTCAATGGTTAGCACTGCTGCTTCACAGTGCCTAGGAGCTAGGTTCAATTCCATCCTTGGATGACTGTCTGCATTGGTTTCCTCTGAATGCTTTGGTTTCCTCCCACAGACCAAAGATGTGCAGGTTAGTTGGATTAGTCATGGGAAATGCAGGATTACAGGAATGAGGGGAGGCTTTGGAGGGTTGGTGTGGACTTGATGATCCATGCTGTAGAGTGTTCTATGACCTCATCTTCTACCTAGACATCTTACAGCCCTCCAACATTGAGTTTAACAATTTCAGATCATGAACACCTCCCCACACCCCCAGGTCCTGTTACATACAGGTTGCTCCCAGCACGGTTACCCCATTTTCAAGTATTCACATTTCCAGTCAGCGCCTTTCAGCATTTATCCCTCTCTGGACTTGACATCAACAGTCCCTTTTCTGCTTCTTTTCTCCCTCTGTCTCTCTCTCTGGGCATTAGCCCCATCTATTCAGCTTGTTCCGTACTGTCCCCGGTCATTAGTATAAAAAGCCTTTTCCAGCTGCTTTCAATTCTGATGAAGGGTCACTTGACTCGAACCATTAACTCTGTTTTGTTTTCAGCAGATGCTGTCAGACCTGCTGTGTTTTACCAGCAATTTCTGTTTTGGTATGAACAATTATACAGCTTTGTTATGTATCTTTTACCTATGTTCCCAATGACCTTAAATCTTTTAGCTTCTTTGATTCAAAGTAATTAAATCTACTATAGAGGACTAGTTAGGAATGGAATCACTTTATTTTGTCAGTACAATTTGTATATGCAAATAATACAAAGTAATGAACAGGCCACCTCTCCCCATATCAGTGCTTGATTAGAACAAAATATATTTGCTGAAAGCTTGCTTTCCATTTAAAACTTGACTATCTGCCTCTGCTTTTTCAAGCTTTTTTGTTTACAAGGAAAAATAGCATATGCCAACCAATGCGTGCTTCATACCCAGGTTGAGAAATCTTCCAACTCAGTGCTTCTTAGTTATTTAGCAATTATAAGATAAATTAACAAATTTTTCATTGTTTACGGTCCGCGAGGAAACAAATTCAAAGCCTGATAAATTTAACATTTTAATCGCCTTTTTGGGTTTATGTGAATACTCCTGCTTTAAAATTACAAGGAAATGAAAGTTACTAGCAGTACAGTGAGGTGAAAATGGGGACGTATTCCTATATTGTAGCAATATTGTATAAGGAAGAGATTTAGGATAAAAGTACTGTTGGATGATGGAATTCCAATATAAACCAGGCAGTGCTGGAGAAACCTGGCAGGTCTGGCAGCGTCTCTGGAGAGAAAAACAGTTTCAAGTCTGATATGAGTCTTGTTTAGAACTAATGGGCCTGGAAAGCAGAGGTTTTTGTGCTGTTGACAGAGGGGAGGAGAGCAAGTAGAACAGATGGTGAGGATGCCCAGGAGAAGAGACAAAGTGTTTGAGCTAATGGTGGTAAAAGAGCATGGATATTTAAAATAAGTGTCAAATGGAGTACATAGGTCTAGTCTGCTGAGCGATAAATTAAGCAAGATACAAACAAGAAGTAGCCCATGGGGGTGACGGTGTGTGGGGGATGAGGTAAGAAAAAAATTGAAGGAAGAGGTCATGTCGTGAATTGTGGAACTCAGTGTTGAGTCATCGAGGTTCTAAAATGCCTAAACAAAAAAAAGTAAGATGGTGTGTTTAGATGTTTGTACGTTTCTGACGCCACATGGACGGAGCCCCTGTATGATCTGGTTCTGTGGAATAACTAAATGAGACAAGTCAGTAGGGGAACAACTAGGGAACAATGATCAAAGGGTATGATTGCGTTTATATGGAAAAAGGCAAGGAACAGAGTAGAGTACAAGTACATAATTAGATGGGGCCGATTTTGTGGTTGAAAAGAGACTTGTTTGAGTAAATTGTAGTAAAATATTGGTAGCTGAAATTGTAAAGGATCAAAGAGCTGCTCTGAAAGAGGTGAGAGTTGGGGTATAGTCGAGGTACATTCCAACAAGGGAGAAATGTAGGATAACTGTAGGTGTCCCTGGATGACACAAGAGATAAGGAATAAGTTAAAGTGGTAAAAGGGGCTGTATGACCGATGTCAAGTTGATAATACAAGTGTGAACCAGACTAGCTATAGAAATAAGGGAGGCAAAGAGAGACTATGAGGAGAGACTGGAACTAGCATAAAGGAGAAAACGACATTTTTGCCTAAAGAGAAGATTTGTCTAAAGACCAAAAAAGGGAATATACACACGGAGGTAGAGTGCATGGCTGAGGTAATAAGTTTGCATTTGTATTTGTACTTTAACCTTGCATTTGTACTTACCATGGCAGAAGTTGCTGCTAAAGTCATCAGGAAGGTAATTGAGATACAGGATAGGCTAAAAAAATGATAAACATGAAGTATTGGAAATACTGGCCTGAAGTTGATAAGTCATCAGGACCAGATCAGTTATGTCCCAGAATGGTGCTGGTAAATAAGGATGGAAATTGCAGAGACATTGACTATAATTATCCCAACTTCCTTTGTTACAGAGGTGGTGCCAGAGAACTGGAGAATCTCTACTGCTATACCATTGTTCAGAATAAGGGTGTGAGGTTAAACCCAGCGATACAAGCCTGGTCGGTTTAATCTTGGTGGTGGGGAAGCTTTCAGAAATGATAATTTGGGACAAAAGTAGCAGACATTTTGGTTTCACAATGTTTGCATACAAACTGCTGAAGGTGTCAGCAGGTTGAGAAGATGGTTAATAAAGGAGACAGAGTCCTGGGCTTTATAAACAGAACATAAGGGCAAGGAGCAGGCCATTCAGCCCATCAAACCTGCTCCAATATTGAATACAATCGTAGCTGACCTCATCGCAGCCTCAACTTCACTTTCTTGCCTGTTTTCCCTAAACCTTCAATCATTCCTAATTAAAAATCCATCTATCTCCTCCTTAACTTTACTCACTGCAGTAGCATCCACCACACTCTGGGATAGTGAATTCCACAGATTCATGGCCCTTTGAGAGAAGTAATTCCTCCTCATCTCTGCTTTAAATCTGCTACCCCTTATCCTAAAATGATGATCTCTCATTCTGGATTGCACCACCTGAGGAAACATCTTTTATAATGTTTACTTTGTCAATCGCCTTTAATGTCTTATGTAAGTCAATTAGACCTCCTCTCTTTCTTCTAAACTTTGGAAAGCATGGGCCTAAACTGCTCAGTCTCTCTTCATAAGACAAACCTGTCATCTCTGGAATCAATCTAGTGAACCTTCTGCAAACTGCCTCCAATGCAACTACATCCCTCCTCAAGTAGGGGAACCAAAACATACACGCAATACACCAGACGAAGAGCTGTAGAGCACAGGAGCAAAGAGGTTATGGTGAAGCTTTCTGAACACTGGTTCAGCCTCAGCTAGAGTATTGTGTTAAAATCTGGGCACCACACACTTAGTTGGCTGTAGTGGCTTTAGAAAAAAGTGCAGAAAAGATTTACAGGAATCATTCCAGAGGTAAGAAACTTCATTTACAAGGATAGATTGGAGAAACTGGGCTTGCTTACCTTACAGAAGAGGAAGTTCAGAAGAGATCAAATAGAAGTGGTCAAAATCATAAGGGAACTGGACAGAGTTGATAGGGAGGAACTGTTCCCTGTGCTGGAGGGGTTGACAACCAAAGGAAATAGATCTTGGGTTCCATTCTTTTGCCAAAGGTGACATGGATTTTTTTTAACACAGCAGGTGGTTTGGATCTAGAATGAGCTTCGAGAGGGTAATTGGGATAGATTCAATTTGAAAGTAACTGTCTAAGGGCCTGTAGATTAAAAACAACAAGTGTAATGGGGAAACAGCAGAGAAATGGGAATAGCTGTTCCACTCCTACCAAATTACCCCCGTGTGTGTTGGAATAATTTATTAAAGTTTCCCTGAAATGCAGCATTTAAAATATTCATTCACTGGGCAGATGGAGAATCTTGAAATATGATTCTCCAACACTGGAAAGGAATTTGTCACAAGCTGTCAACATAAGATCAATGTGCATGGATCTTTGGCCTCTTTAATTGTGCTCTTCGCAAGGTTATCAAGTGGCCCCTGACAACTGACATCCAATGTCCAATTCCCTCCTGTCTGCTCTATCTCTACCCCTCACAATATTGTATACCTCATTCGTGTCACCCCTCGGCCTTCTCTGTTCCAAGGAAAACAGCACCAACCTCTCCAATCTCTCCTTGTAGCTACGACTCTCCAACCTTGGCAACATTCTAGTGTGAAATAATGAATGATTGTACTGTCTCTGTACTCTCTGTAGGGCAATTACATCCTTCCTGTAATGTGGTGACCAGAATTTCACATAATAACCCAGTTGTGGCCTCACCAGTGCTTTGTACTGTTTAACCATTATGTCTCTACTTTTATATCTATATCTCTGCCAATGAAGGAGAGCATCCATTTGCCTTCCTTACAACCTTATGTATCTGCACTGCTACCTTTAGGACCCAGTGCACTCGCACACCAAGATCTCCCACTTCATCTACCGTTCTCAGTATATTCCCGTTTATTTGCATTCCCTTTTACTGTTTGACCTCCCTAAATGCATTGGCTCACATTTATCAGAGTTGAACTCTATCTGCCACTTTCCTGCCTACTCCACCAACCCATCTGTATCAGCCAAACTAATCCTCTTCTCATTCTGGCTTCTACTCTCTGTCTTTCTCAAACCCAAGGGCTTTTTGCCACTTTGCCAACTGCAGTCTTTTAAAAGCTGTGACCACAGTGCATTTCCTTTCCTCCAAACCAGGTCGGGAATAGTGCAGTAAATGTGCTGTGAATACCAATGACCTCCTCTCCATGAACGTCTTGTGGATTTACTGACAGAATGGTGTTGATGGATGTGAATGTGCTACCCTGCTTTAAACAGCTAGTCAAAGAGGTGTCCGACTGCATAACTGGGACCATGGGAGAATGCAGTAGGAATGGTTATACTTTCTGCATATTTCAAAGTTAAGAGATGGTCTGACATATGAGAGCAGAGTTCTTAGTTGCTATCGAATTCTGTTCTGTTGTCTGTTTTTAATTCATTCATGAAATGTGAGCATTGCTGACAAGGCTGACATTTGCTACCCATTCCTAATTGCCCTTATAAAGAAGGTTGTGGGTCATGTTCTTGAAAAGAGCTGAATAGCTTAGTAGGATCGTGAAGATCTAGCATCACATTTAGACCAGGCTGGATAGGGACAACTGATTTTCTTCCCTGAAAGGCATTAGTAAATATAAATTAGCTTTTACAACAATCTGGTAGTTTTCTTGTCAGCATCTCTGATGCTGACTTTTTATTCCAGATTACAATGAACTAAGTTTACATTCACCAGCTGTGTGATAGGATTTGGACACATGTGTCTTGATCATTAGTCCTAGTCTCCAGATTAGAATCAATCACATAACCATAATAGCTAGCGTCTTCTGACACCTCTTGGACTCTCTCCTCTTTATTGAACCTAGCTTTTTCAGGGCAAAGTTTTGAATCGAGTAATACCCACCCCACTACCACAACCCTTCATACCCGTGAACCAACCACGTTTCAGCTCTGTCATTACACTTGCCAGTATGCCATTTTACCGGTGTTTTAAGTGATATCTTGAGATGCCTTATCCTTAATCACAGTGAAATCTCTCTTGAGTTTCATTTTTGGTGGATCAATGTTTCATGGAGCCATGGATGCCATTAAATGAAGGTTCTGTGATAAGATGCCTGTAATGTTCCCCTTGATTTGTGCAATACAGCATTGATAATTGCAACTGAGTTGAAAGTCAGGTGAATGGAATCCTTACTGATTCATCTAGCTAGTGGCTTTGTACAGCAAAGCATGTAAGGCTTGGTGCAGTCTACAATTCCCTGCATCTGCAAAATTCTTGTCATTCAGTAAAGTTTCATTGCCCCTTCATGTTGCTGCCAGATGTCCATGGAGAACAAGATGAGGTTACTCACTTGAGCAATCAAAGCATTGGCAATTTGCTTTATTCATCAATGCAGATTATCCACTGACTGCAAATTTAACTGTGCATAGTCTGGCAGCATACGGATTACCGTCTTTTCTGATGATTTTAAGTACAGTCCCCACCATTTAAACCACCTGTGTTTAAATTGAGCAATTGTTTGTTTAAATTAAGGAAAATAGTCACTAACCCATTTCCATGTAATTAATTAGAAAGAAACCGGCACTGCGTTTTACTCGATGGGCATTTCAGGCAAAAACAGGTGTTCAGTCAGGAGCTTGCGCTCGTTAACAGAGAATTACTCGACAACAGCTTCAGTAATACAGTAAATTGCACTGCACTAGGGTCAGAAGTAAAGAAGTCACTGGTGGGTAATTTATTTACAGACCAACATGGGATATGAAAGGCTTTGGTCATTTCTGAAAGACTTTCTCTTTTTCCAGGGCTCTGACTGATGTTCTGAAACAACAGGGTCAGTCTACCAGCAATCATGTTGAACGAGATGGGAAGGTAGCAATTCATGTGCAACATGAAAGCATGCAGCCAACAAGCTCCAGGAGCACCTTTGGTAAGTTGTCCAATTTGTCAGGCTTTGGAATTCAATGAGCTATAGCAGAATTGTTTTAGTGCTTTCTTTGGTGATGACTTTCTTGAAATATACTGTAAAACACATCACCTTTATTCTTGATATATTCTCACATTTATAAATATTCCTCAATTTGAAATGTAGCTCCATTAGGAAATGGCATTCATTGCTACTTCACTGGATTGTATTCTAATGCTGGCCGATCTGATTTCTAAAACGTTTGAGATTCATGTGGGGCAGGTATAAGCTCACTGAACTAAGTCCTCCAGTTTCTGATTATCTTGGCAGTCTCACCACCCCTTGCAATCTGAATGAATTACAATTCTGCTCTGATCTGACTCTGTCTCCTGTTCCAGTTCGGGTTGGGGGAGTAAGAGAAAGAGGTAGGTGCTAAAGACAGAGCAGCCAGGAAAGAAAATGAGATTGATGACAATGTGAATCAGAAGTTTATCTTAGTAGTTTCTAGAGGACATTTTGGTTAAAATTACATGGCTAATTCCTCATGAATTAACATATCCGTCTTAATTCATGGTAACTTTCCTGTGTGAATATATTGTGATTCACGATGAGCAGACATATGGTGGTTCCCTGTGTTTCCTCAGTGTGTTCTTCTGTATATCATTCCATGCATGATATATCGTAGAAAGGAGCATATAGCACATAAGATGAGAAATTAAACGGAAAAGGTATAATTTATAGAAAAACCAATCAAATTACTTTAGATACTGTCCTATTAACAAGTTAAGTGCCTTGTGTCTGAATTAAGCCATTAGACTATGTCTATTATCTCTGATTTTGCATACATAAATTTTAATGGAGGCTGGTCCCCATAAGAGCAATCTAGAACTACCATTAAAATTTTCTTTTAACATGAATTGCTGTTGTGAGTTTTTTGCCTTCCCTTTTGTGCAATTTGCAAGGATTAATGTTGTACTTTAGGGAGAGGGAAAATCAACGGCTCATGAGGGAAAGCTACTAAAGCTCCTGTATGCAAAGGCTCGGATATATTGCTTTTGGCTTAACTGTAGCACAGAAAAAACTTAGTATGTTTAGCCTTGTAAGTAAGGGTAACGGCCATTTTCTATTGTTTAATTCCAAAATGATGCACCCGAGTATCCAGCGCTTGTTTTGAACTTCATTGAGTCTTCATGACAGTTCAGCCAACCGTGTTGGCAGGCTGAAATCGGGAGGTCACACCCTGAGTGTATCAGGTTAACTTAGAATGCATTAAATGAAGGCTGTCATTTGAGAATGGTAGAGGTGAGGAGCAATTGATCTTGAAGACTGAACAAACTTTGCCTGTAAATTACTGAACTTGGGAAATCAGTTTTAGTTCATTTATCTTTGCCTTTTCATCTAGACAGTGCAGGATTTGTCTCTGACTGCCTGAGGGTGTGGGACTGTTAGGAGCACTTTTGTTGCCATCTGCTGTGTGAGGTTCTGACAAAGAGAATTACCATACTAATGGAGGAGTAGGACTGGTTGGAAGAAAGATGATGTTACTAATATGTCCTTAAGTACCTGTAATTCATTCATGGTACATGGACACTCCTGGCTGGAACATATTGCCTATCCCTAGTTGCTCTTGAGAAGGTGGTGGTGAACTGCATTTTTGAACCACTGTAGTCTATGTCCTGTACATAGGCCAGCAGTGCTGTAAGGGAGGGAGTTTCAGGATTTTGACCCAGCAATACTGAAGGTACAGCAATATAATTCCAGGTCAGGATGGTGAGTGGCTTGGAGGGGCACTTGCAGGTGGTGGTGTCCTCATGTATCTGCTGCCCTCATTCTGCTAGATGGTAGTGGTTGTGGGTATGGAAGGTGCTGTCTGAAAAGCCTTGGTGAATTTCTGCCGTGTACCTTGAAGATGGTGCACACCGCTGCTATTGTGCTTTGGTGGTTGAGAGAGTGAATATTTGTGGATGTGGTCCTGGAATGGTGCCAAGCGTCTTGAGTGTTGTTGGAGCTGCACACACCCAAGCAAGTGGGGAGTATTCCATCGCACTCTTGTCTTGTGCCTGGTGGGTAGTGGACAGGCTTTTGAGGAATCAGAAAGTGAGTTATTTGTTGCAGGATTCCTAGCCTCTGACCTGCTCTGGCCTGTTCAGTTTCTCGTCAGTGGTAATGCTCAGGATGTTGTTAGACAATATCATGCAAAATATTTACAGGCTGAACAAATCCTATCAAAAGCTTTATTAAGGAGCACAGTGTTCTTCGCCAAAGAGGCAACAGAGGATCTGTGCCAGCTGCTGCAAACTAGCCCTGCAACCACAGTCTCTTGTGATTGTGATTATTAAGAGCTACACAATTTTTACACCTCTGGGTTATTCGTAAGGATCAGAGGGTATTTGTGCAGTATCAGCCACGATTCCAACTGGATATTGATTTACCAAGTGTCTGTCACAATGTTTAGGGAAGCTGGGCAATTCATTTGGTTTAGCATCTTAGCAAGGTAGCAGGGGGTGAGGGCACAGGCTGCTGACTTCCTGAAGTGCAACAGGAGGCAATTCACAGCTCTAGTAGCCAACTTGCTCAATTTCTCAAACTGAAAAGGCAACCTTTTTTATCGTCTTGTTTATTTGGGGCAATGTGCAAGAATTTACCATAATGACGCAAGGACAAGTCTGGACATTGTCTTGGTGCATTCTCCTTTAGGAATTCCACCCTACCGGAACTCTTCACACAGCATATGAATAGAGAAGCTTGTGCCTGCCTTGTTGTGATGAATATTGAGCTCTGTTGTTGGAGTAGCATGCAAAGGATGAAGTCGCCACAATCCCAGCAGATCATAGGGATATTCTCTCATTAGAGGGAGAGGGAGAGACAACTGGGTGGTGAGGTTAATCTGAGGTCGCCATGCCTCAGGCAAAGGGTGAGGTGAAGAAGGTGGGACCTTTATGGTGTAGGAATTGAGTCTGTGCTGTTGACATCACTCTGCATCATGAGCCAGCTGTCCAGCCAACTGAACCAACCAACCCACTGGAAACCAAATCGTTGTGGTCTGTTTTGTTCTTTATTTACTCACTTGATGTGGGCATCTCTGGCCATCTCTAACTGCCCAGAGGGCTGTTAAGAGTCAATCACATTGCTGTGAGTCTCGAGTCACGTGTAGACCAGACTACATAAGAATGGCAGTTTCCTTCCCTAAAGGACATTAGTGAACCAGACAGGTTTTTCCAACAATTGACAATGGATTCATGGTCATCATTTGACCCTTAATTCCAGATTCTTTATTGAATTCAAATTCCACCATTTGCTATGGTGGGATTTGAACTCAGGTCCGCAGAACATCAGCTGTGTTTCTGGATTAATAGTCTAGCGATAATACCACTAGACCATCGCCTCCCTCAGAAATTGTACTGAGAAGAGCTCCGCTTCCTAAAGGCCTATACACCGACATTCCTGTTTTGGCTAATTTGGAGACAAAGCATTGGAATAGCTATGATCTGAGGAGCTGGCAGTGAATGCGCCTTAAGGCATTAGAACACAGGTGGTAAATTATGTGTTCTCATCTGTTTAATATAATCTACCCATGTCACAATTGTCATCACTCTTCTTGTTCAAGCTTAAATAGCGACAAATTGTTGAATTCAGTGCTCATCCTGCATCACATCTGATATAACTTCTTTAATATGACATAACCCTGCATGTTAATCACCTGAAGGAATAATTCAGGGCAGAATAATTCTTATTCTCATTTGACTGTGATCTCCATAGATAACTAACTACTGCTCAGCTGTTTGACTATCTTGGCCTGTTTTACAACACAATGCTGTTTGTTGCCAGATTCATGAACTGATAATTCCAATCCAGTTTGGCAGAAAAGTCAAGTATAATTTCAAAAATATTCTAATCACATTAGCTGGATTTTGGCGAGAAAGTCAGCTTTCCCAACTGGGTCTGAAACCAAGAAAGTCTGTTTTCAAAATTATCTGATTTTCATTTCCAGCTTTCGTGGACGAGTAACCATTCTGCCAATTTACTACTCAGGCTGGGGAGGTAAAGGCTACCCCTCCCCCAACCACCAGTGACATTGCCCAAAACACCTAAAATGTTCTCAATGCACAAACGATAGGAGTAACATCAATTGTAACGTGTGTGTTTCATCTGTAAACTGGGAGCCTATTTGAGACTTGATATTGTTTGTTGATTTCATCAAGTTATTGGTGGCAAATTGTAACAAAGATCTTGAAAGTTATGAAGGGAGTTTGATAGGGTAGACTCTGTCTTCGGTTGAGGGAGACTCCTAAAGTAAGTGTTATAAATATAACAGAAGCACCGATACTTTCAATAAATCGTTCAAGAGAATCAACCTTATCCAGAGAGTGGTTGGAATGTGAAAGTCACCACCATATGGATTGGACCATATTGGACATGTGCAAGTTAGGTGGATTGGCCTAGCTAAATTACTCAAGAGTGTAGGTTAGGTGTGTTAGCCATGGCAAATGCAGGGTTACGGGGATAGGGTACGGGGATGGGTCTGGGTGGGATGCTGTTTGGAGGGTCACTGTGGACTCATTGAGCTGAATGGCCTGTTTCCACGCTGTATGGATTTCAATGGGTTCTATGGTTGTACTTAAGAGGAAGCTACATAGATATGAGAGACGAGGGATCAGAGAGATATGCTGATAAATGTTAAGATGAAGTAATGTGGGGGGAGATGTGGAACGTAAGCACCAACATAGACCAGACGGACCAAATGGCCTGTTGCAGCACTGTAAATTCTGTCAATTGTCTAGTATTGAAGCACTGTGAAATGATTCTAGCTGACCGTGGCAGGAGGCAGTGTGAGCTCCTCTCCTGTGTAAGGTAGGCTTGTCAACAAATGCATGCAGTAAAGCTTGAGTTTAAACTCTGGATTCAAACATGCTTGATGCTGACAAATACCTTTTAAAAGTACGTATAGTGCTGACTTAAACAGTTGGAGAGCAAACACTCATATATGACCCTTCAAGATGCAAAAGTTAATCACCAGTTTGGGAATTCTGTGCATATGAATAAGTAAACATGTATGGATGGAGCTGTCTTCCTGCCAAGAGAATTGCAGTTACAGTCAGGCAGTCAAAGCAGGTAAAGCTCAGCTTGAAATCATTGGGAGGTCCAGCCAGATAGTGACAGCATTAGTTATTTCTTTTTAATGTCAGGAACAATTATCATCAACAACTGAACCAGATTTGTATCATTTGCAAGGGGATTTAGAAGCTTGTGATGTGTATCTAATGGAGAAGTAGAGATTCGGTATTCCACAGTACCAGTCCCACAGGATTGATCTGATGGAGGTGGACTGGATTAAAAAGAACCTTTGTGTATTTTGGACTTGGATGTTTTTCACTGCAACAAATTGCTAATTTATTAACTAACGTACCTCACAGTCTTATAAACATTTGACAACTTGTCTCTTGTTCAGGATAATTACGTGCTTTGTCTAAACGGAATTACAACATTTGCATCAGTCTGCAAACTGAAAGGCATCTGTACTTACCATCTGAAACAATTGTGTGAGTAATTGATTTCTGAAATAGGGTGTACTTAAAGGCACGCTATAAATAGGGAAGAACACATTTGAAAGTCCTTAGTTGTGTCGCTCAGCCTTTTAGCTGTTACGCGAAATAATGTTTAGCTAGCCTGGTGCTTAGACTAATGGCAGGTAAAAACATCTATTGCTTCTAGCAATTAGTAAGGAAATCTGCATAATTGCAGTGACAATTACACTCTTTTATTGCATGATTGAGTCGGGCGGGTAATTTTCTACTTAGTGTTGGAAATAGCTTCCATCCGCACTTTCAAACTGTTGGCAATGATATTTGTTTATGAACAATTCTGAGTCCTTACTTTCCTTCATTGGACAATGTCAGTGATAAAATCTGTTCGGAGAGCTCAGCTGGCTTCATATTAAAGATGGACATGTTTTCGTCTGGACGCTGTTAGCCCAGCATTGTTTGATTAACGAATAACATGCCCTGATTTGTACTTTTAAAGGATTGTTCATTCATCTGCTGTCTGCTTTTGGGAACAGAAGTGACTCCCAACATTTCACCTTTTCCCTGTCTCCATACTAAACAGGAAAGCACCATTGTAAAATCCATTAATGTGAAACATTTACAGTATGAGATTGCTGCAAGTATAGGTGATCATTTTCTACATTGCTGGTTAACACTAGTGAGAGGTGGAGTATGATTCAGCTAGGCCATGTTTTCTATCAACTCTGATAATCTTAGTGGCACTGTCCTTGGTCCTGCAGCCTGACAGATCAATCAGGACCTCTCAGTTTCAAAGATAACAATATGTCAAATAGATTGTAGCATAGCTGGAGTATTTTCCATTCATCAGATCATTGGTACAACTGTTACCAAGAGCATCAGACGATCAGCATTTGTTTACCAGGATCATGAGAGACCATTAAAAGTATTCAAAAGGAGTTGATGGAATTATTTTCACCTTTTCTGCCTCTATTGTTGTATTATGATTCATCAAATGTCCACTTACTGTAGAGTCTATCCAACTTTTCATTTGAGTGGAAAGAAAATTAAGCTTGTTCTACAGTTAAAGTGATCTTCTCTACTAGATTCCTGTTGATGTGGTATTGATAAAGATTAATTATGCTAGTCAGAAGAGAAGGCAGGAAAGTCGACCAGTGTGGGAACTATATCCAGCAAAAAGATGTGTAATGCATGTTTGTTAGATTATGAAGTTGTTCATTTGTGGGGACATTTTCACATTGCCTCTCTTGATTCACTTTTCTTTCTTTCAAAAATGGTTGATATTCGTACACATGCTCATGTTTTCAAATTATGCCAATGAATAATGTTTAAATAGCTCTACAAAGATGTAATCCAATTATATAAAGTATTTGAAATGTGAGGGTCTGATCTGAAACAAAGGGGAAACTTGACATTTCTAAAGATGGAAAAAGGAAGAACTTCAATTGATTTAAACATTGGACAGGAAAATAATAGTTGTCCTCTGTAAATTCAAACATAGTTTCTCCTTTTCCTGTTACATGAAAGTGGAATCTGAATGAAACGAACCCCCGTAGTATGATGGCTATAGAAGGCCAGGAACACTTTTTCAGTTGCAGTGAGATTTTCTGTGAATCACTCTTAATGGCTGGGCAGGTACAGCGGCCAGCATCTCTGCCTGGAGCCAGAAGCTGTAGGTGTACTCTCTACTCCAGGTTTTGATGGCCAATAAAAGAGTGTTTACATAGGTTAGGGACTTCAGGCCTGATTATGTCTGTTTGCAACATTCGGTGCCTAGTCTAAATAATATAACGAAATGTGGGAAACTGACTTTTTAGTGGAAGTGTGCTGGAATACAGCAACTTCTTTTTGGTAACTTGAAATTTGAAATGGAATAGAAACACAAACCTTGTAGAAATATGCCTTTTGGCCCAACAAGTCCACACCAACCGTCCATAAAGCATCCCACACAGACTCATTCCTCTACTCTATCTCTGTAACCCTGCATTTCCCATGGCTAACACACCTAACCTACACATCTCTGAACACTGTGGATAATTTAGTATGGCCAATATACCTAACTTGCACATCTTTGGATTGTGGGAGGAAACCAGAGAACCCAGTGGAAACGCACACAGACTTGGGGAGAATGTGCAGACTTCACACAGACAGTTGCCTGAGACTGGAATCGAACGCAGGACTCTGGTGCTGTGAAGCAGCAATGCTAACCACTGAGCCACTGTGTTGCCCTTTCTGGGAAAGAATTACAACAGAGTTGCTATAATACAGCAATGTTGTCTTTACTTGCAGCATCACCCTACAAGAAAAAGATAGTTAACAATTTGTATCGCAATTTGACTTTTTGAAAACACTTTCTTTAACATGTGGCAACTGACCTCTGTGGTGTGACCTGGCTTCTCATTAGGGTAATGAGTAATGAGTTGAAGTCTGTCAAAGCTGAATAGACTGGGACTTTTTGTCCCTGGAGCATTGGAGACTGAGGTTTATAAAATCATGAGGGGCATGGATAGGGTGAATGGCCAAGGTCTTTCCCCTAAGGTGGAAGTATCCAAAACTAAAATGCGTAGGTTTAAGGTGAGAGCGAAAGAAAGATTTTAAAAGGACCTTAAGGGTAACATTTTTATGCAGAGGGTGTATGGAATGAGCTGCCAGAGGGAGTGGTGGAGGCTGGTACAATTACACCATTTAGAAGGCATCTGGATGGATACATGAATAGGAGGGATATGAGCCAAATGCTGGCAAATGGATAGGTCAGATTGGATGTCTGGTCGGTGCAGACAGGTTAGACCGAAGGGTCTCTTTCCGTGCTGTATGACTCTATCTGCTAGTGTCTGCGCATAATATTTCTGAAGGTGGTTGTAACTGAGACATTCAGGTGTTGAAATAACAGAACTAGGTGTTTCATCCAGGAATGGAGCAAGCCAGTAACCTCATCCTCATCATCTGCTCTCCCCACCCTCCATTTACAGCATTAAAAGGAAAGCTCCTTTCAGTGTTGAAGAACAGTCACATTGGAAATGAAATGTTAACTCTGAATCTCTCTGCACAGATGCTGCTAAGCTTCTCCAGCAGTTCCTGTTTTTGTAACTATTAACATTGGTTGGCTATTTGATGGCAATGTAGATTTTGTATTCTTCTTGTATTTCACAGAATTCCTACAGTGCAGAAAGAGGCCATTCGGCCCATCGGTTGCGCACCGACCCTCTGAAGAGCTTTACACCAGGCCCAACACCCCTCCATTTTATCTCCGCATTTCCATGGCTAACCCACCTGGCCTGCATATTCCTGGATACTAAGGGGCAATTTAGCACAGCCAATCCACCTAACCTGTGCATTTTTGGTCTGTGGGAGGAAACCAGAGCACCCGGAGGAAACCCTCACTGCCACAGGGAGAATGTGCACACTCCACACAGACGGTCGCCCAAGGCTGGATTTGAACCTGGGTCCTTGATGCTGTGAGGCAGCAGTGCTAACCACTGAGTCACCATGCTGCCCTATTTCTTTGTTATTTTGTGATGTAATATTCCAGATGGTCTGAAATAAAAGCTGTTAGTTATTATCCTACCAGTTTGAGTGTTTATATGGATATAACACGGGTGGCAAGGAAAAAGAGCAATCTGTTGTTGAGGTTTAATACTGGGCATCATTAGTTATTTAGTATAAGAGATAAAAGGTACTGCAGATGCTGGAGAATCCGAGATAACAAGGCGTGGGGCTGGATGAACACAGCAGGCCAAGCAGCATCATAGGAGCAGGAAAACCTGACGTTTCGGGCCTAGACCCTTCATCAGAAATGGGGGAAGGGAAGAGGGTTCTGAAATAAATAGGGAGAGAGGGGGAGGCGGATAGAGGATGGATAGAGGAGAGGATAGGTGGAGAGGAGGGTTAGGGTTAGTTATTTAGTAGTCTGCATTGTCACACTTTTTAAAGCATATCTGTATTGTCATTAGGCCAGAGGAAGAGGTGAATTGAATTGTTTGTGCTGTTCTCTTCTGTCCATAACAAGAATGTTTTATTTTTAAATTTTGTTTCCTAATTTTCCTTCTCTTTTAAGTTAGACGGTATTACATTTCCCTAAACCCTGTTTGTAAAGTCTAGTTTAGGACTGAATCATAGCAAATCCTTTGTTTTTACCTGAAATGGGGTTTATTAATTCACTGAAAGCCCAGGGAAATGGTTTATAACAAACAGTCATACGCACACGTATCAAAGGATGAAAGAGAAGGAACAGGTGAGCAGTTACAAATTCCAAATAAATTAAAAACAAATATATTGGAATTAGTTGACATGAGTTAGAGAGTCCAGTGAGTCAGTGCCCGGTGGAAGTTGTTGTAATGGCTGAGTTTAGAAATCTCTTTTGTTGTTGAGTTGCTGTTGGATGCGCAGCGGCTGTAAACTAGGGATGGGTTTGTTTTGAGGGTGGAATTGCAGGATTGAATCCAGAAGCAGACCTTTGCAAGAGGCTGAGATCTGAAGCACTTGTTACCTAAGCAAGGAGATGCTTATGATGTGTCATCTTCTGGTGTTACAAGCAGACTAAGTTAAAAAAGAAGTTAAAGAAATGTAGCATCAAAGGTAATTCAAGAAAACTAACATTTCACTCATGAGCTTGGCTAACAAAACCAGAAATTGCTGGAGAAACTCTGCAGGTCTGGCAGCATCTTTGGGAAGAAAGCAGAGTTACTGTTTCAAGACCAGTGACTACATCAGAACTGATAGTACCTAGGAAAATGTGATATTTATGCTGAAGGTGAGGTTTAGGGCGGTGGGACTCGAAACGTTAACTTTGCTTTCCTCCCACAGGTGCTGCCAGACCTGCTGAGTTTCTTCAGCAATTTCTGTTTTGTTTAAGATTTCTACCATCTACAGTTCTTTGTTTTAGCTCAGCTAACAAGGTGTTGTTTTGGTGTCTTGGTGAAATCCTATTGTCTTTTGGACTAGATAATGGTGGCATCATTAGGACTGTCTCCTGCATAATCAGTTTTGATGGTTTCCTTTGTTTGGAACTGGCCGAGATAATATTTTGTCTATTCTTTTGTGTTGGCTTGACTGGATTGTTCATGCAAATGAGTGGTGTGACATTCCAGAGAGATGAGTCAGCTTTTGTCATGGTAATTGCTAGAATTTTCCAGAAGCAGTTGCCATGACAATGTATTTACAGAAGATGTCAATGATAATCACAGAATTGTTGTGCAGAAGGAGGCCACCTGACCCAACTCTCGAAATGAACATTTTACTCAATACCATACTCCCACCTTCTCCATAGAACCCTGCCCCATCTTCCTTTTCAGTTCACAGTTTAATTCTGCTTTGATTGAACCTGCCTCCAGTACACTCAGCCAGTGCATTCCAGACACTAACCATTTGCTGACACAACAAGGTGCAGAGCTGGATGAACACAGCAGGCCAAGCAACATCAGAGGAGCAGGAAAGCTGATGTTTCAGGCCTAGATCCTT
>JAHRHZ010000023.1:5009610-5043772 GCA_024137785.1 Ginglymostoma cirratum
CCTTTTTCATCTCCAGTGAAAGCAGTCCTAACTTTTCCAATCTATCTGTGTTGCTGAATTCCTCATCCCTGGAACCATTCTTGTGAATATTTGCTATGTCCTGTACAGTACCTTCAAATCCTTCCTAAAATGTGGTACCCAAAACTATGTCCAATGCTCCAACTCAGGCTGAACTAGTGTCATGTACAAGCTCAACATAACCTCATTGCAATTTTACTTTATGCCTCCTTGAGTAATGTCTAGAAATCTGTATATTTTAATAACTGCTCTCTCAACTGGTCCTGCCACCTTCAATGACTAATGCACCCAGGTCTCACTGTTCCTGCACTTCTTTCAGAATTATGCCCTATATTTTACATTGTCCCTCATGTTCTACCTACCAAAATGAATCTCTTCATATTTCTCTGCATTGACCTTAATCTGTCACCAGTCTGCTCATTTCACCAAGGTTTCTATGTCAATTCCAAGTTCTACACCATCTATATTACAGTTCACAAGGCTTCCAGGTTCTGTTTCATCCTAAGACTTTGAAAATGGGCCTGTTCACCAAGGTCTATTCATTCATATGTATCAGAAAAAGCAAGTATCCAACACTAACCCCTAAACAGCTCAATTACAAACCTTCTTCCAGCCCAGACATCACCCATTAACCAATACCAGAAGATCATAAGATATTAGGAGCAGAATTAGGCCATTCGGCCCATTGAGTCTGCTCCACCTTTCGACCATGGCTCATATATTTCTTAACCCTATTCTCCTGCCTTCTCCCTGTAACCCTTGATCCCCTTCCTAATCAAGAACCTATTTATCTCTATCTTAAATACACTCAATGACTTGGCCTCCACAGATTTATGTGGCAGTGAGTACCACAGAGTCACCACCCTCTATTCCTCCTCATCTCAGTTCCAGAGTGTTGTCTCTTCGTTCTGAGGCTGTGCCTTTAGGTCCTAGTCTCTCCTACTTGTGAAAACATATTGTCCATGCCCACTCTATCCAGGCTTATCCACTCTATCCAACTTATTCTGTCAGTTTCAATCAAATCCCCCCCACACCCTTCTAAACTCCATGGAGTGCAGACCCAGGGTCCTCAACTGCTACTCATATGACAATTCATTCACACTCTGTTTCCTGTCACTCAGCCAATTTTATATCTGTTTTGCTACTGTGCCTTTAATTTCTTGAGTTCAAATTCTGCCCACAAGTCTGTTGTATCAAGTGGCTTTTTGAAGTCCATGTACACCACATCAGCAGCATTTGTCTCATTAGCCCCCTCTGTTATCTGTTTCAGGAAACTCCAGTAAGTAAGCATAATTTTCTGTTAAGAAGTCTACCCTGGCTTTCATTAATTAGCCTGCATTTGTCCACATGGTTATTAATTTTGTTGTCGACTATTCTTTGTAGAAGTCTCCCCGCTGTTGAAATGAAACCAACTGAGCTGGAGTTGCTGGATTGGAGAATGCTTTAGCTTCCAATTTAGTGAATTTGAAACATACGCCTTGGTCAAGGATCTGACTGCACCCACGCAGCCTAATGACAAAACCTATCTAGGAGCCTCTCACCGTTGCAGCACAATTCCTTTTAACCAAAGGAGGTAAAGACATGATGAAAATGTTAGTTTATGTCAGAACTGAGGGCACCATTTAACACACGGCTTTAGTGAGCTTCTCAGTAAAGTAATACAATCTCTACATTTTGAAGGAAATGTCAATACAGAACCAACTATTGGCAGAAGGCCCTGCATGTCTGCTAGAGCTCCTGAAAAAGCCCCCAGGAAAGGAATTACGTACAATTTGGAAGAGATACATCTTTATCAATTCATTCACAGGATGACGGCATTGCCAGCTAGGACAGCATTTATTGCCCATCCCTAATTGCCTAGACAGCAGTTAAGAGTCAACCACATTGCTATGGGTCTGAAGAGGTAAGGATGGTAGTTTCCTTCCCTAAAGGACATTAATGAACCAGATGGGTTTTTATGCCAATTGGCAATGGATTCACAGTCATCATTAGACTCTTAATTCCAGATTTTTACTGAATTCAAATTCTACCATCTGGCCCAGCAGATTCCCAGAATATTACCTGGGTCTCTGGATTAGTAGTCTGGATTAATACCACTGGGTCATTACCTCCCTTTTATTCCTCTATATTGCATAACAGTAAGAGCACATTGCAAAATGGTGGTTCTCATCTGGATATTAAATGTGAATCTTGACTAAACAAAGTGAGTGAGGGAAAGTTTCAGAAAATTGCTCTGCACAAAAGGATTAGATTTTACTGAAATATTATCTTAAACATTGGAAAAATAAAACATTCGAATAGAACACCAATGTCAGACATAGCAACCATCTGTAATTGTAGTTGAGGATGATGTACCTCATTAACGACTGAGGTTGATTTTGTAGCCTCAAATGTAACTGGACCAGTATTGAGGTGATCACCACACAATGTCCACAGTCCACGGCACCTTCCAAACCCATGACCACTACTACCTGGAATGCCAAGGACACCAGATACATGGCAACACCACCCCCTGCAAGTTCTCCTCCAAGCCCATCACCATCCTGACTTGGAAATGTATCGGCGTTCCTTCAGTGTCATAGAATTTTAGGAACTGCTTCCCTTACATCATTGTGGGATTATCTACATCAAATGGACTGCATGTTTCAGCCTACCACCACCTTCTCAAGGACACCTAGGGATTGACAATAAATGTTGGCTGAGCCAGTGACACCTGTATTCTTTGAATGAACAAAACAAACATGGTTCAGGAGAATGACTAATAATCCTGTATTTTTTTGAAGTTTAGCTGTGACTAAATTCTTTTCTGTTAAAAATGGATCGCTACTTTTAAGGCAAGAGAAAAAGGAAAAAAGTGCACTAAAATAACCCTACGGATCTATGATGGACGGTCGTATATAATTTATACATTATGCTGTGCTGGCGACCATGTGTACTGAGCTGTTTACTGGTATTATGGCAGATCTGAGAAATTGTCAAAAAATTCAAGTTTCTGGATTGACATTACTACATCTTAATGGGACTAAAACCATACAATTCCTTACTAATAGAAATAATATGCCGTCCACTAGTTTAAGCTCATTGTTGATTAATCCCAATTATTTGATGATACTAAATTCCTATTTTTCTATGTTAATTTAATTAAAGCAACATAAATGTTGACAATATTTTCAAGTGAAGAGCCAAATTAAATCATCAAGAAATAACTATCGTGGATAAATTAAGGTGACTGTCCAGAGTATTCTTGAGCTGTATTGATGAACTGATTAAGTCTGCAAGCTGAAAACAACAATGCAGTCTCTCCATTAACAATGTTCAATAATATTTTATAGATTAAGGTTATTTTTAATTTTATATCGAGAGTATACCAGAAATATAAGATCAATTGTCTTTCTAATATAAATAATATTGTTAGTATGACTGGTTGCTTTCTGTGAGGAGGCATTCAAGATTATAAATGAGTGTAGTATGAAAACAGGCTACAAGACTCTTCTCAGCAATAAGGACATGTAACAGGGTCTAAAGATGATGATATCGTAAGCACATCCCATCTTAAATGTGGTCTTGCAATTAAATGCAGAGGATTAACCTTTCTGAAGGTGACATAAAGATGTGATGTCATGACTATGATGGTGTCCTTAATTAGTGAAACAAAATCCCTTTTTGGGATCTAATAGCAAATTTGCAAAATTGTAATCTGCACAGTTTTTTTACACAAGTATGTCAAATGAGTCTGCACGTATGATTCGGATCTTTTACTTGCTTGCCATTTCAATATACCATCCTGCTCATGTACTGCCACTTATGTCCTCACTCTACTGCAGTGTTCCACTGAAGCCCAATGCAATCTCAAGCAACTCTGTCTCATTTTCCATCTCAGCACTTTTTTAAATTTGATTTATTGTTGTCCCATGTAGAGATACAGTGAAAAGTATTGTTTTTCATGCTAACCAAGTAAATCATACCTTATATAAATTCATCAGGGTAATAGAATAGAATACGGAATATAGTGTTATAGCTACAGAGAGGGCGAGAGAAAGAAGAACTCTAATATATGAGAGGTCCATACATAAGTCTGATAACAGCAGGGAAGAAGCTATTCTTGAATCTGTTAGTACTTGTTTTCAAACTTTTGTCTCTTCTGCCTGACAGAATAGGGTGGAAAAGGGTATAACTAGAGACGGAGGGGTCCTTGATTAAGTTGGCTGCTCTCCGAGGCAGCGGGATGTGTCGACGGAGTCATTGGAAGGAATGCTGGTTTTTGTGATGGACTGGACTGTGTTCACAACTCTTTGTAATTTCTTGTGATCTTGGGCAGAGCAGTTGCCATACCAAGCTGTGATGTATCCAGTTAGGATGCTTTCTATGGTGCATCTATAAAAATTGGTAAGAGTCTTTGTGGACATACCAAATGTCCTTAGCCTTCTGCGGAAGTAGAGGCATTGATGTGCTTTCTTGACTGTAGTGTCAACATGGATGGACCAGGACAGATTGTTTGTTGACAGCCTTGAGGACTCAACATTGAATTATAGAGACATACAGCATGGAAACAGATGCTTTGCTCTAACTCATCCATGCCGACCAAGTTTCCCAAACTAGTCCCACTTGCTTGCATTTGGCCTATATCCCTCTAAACCTTTCCTATTCATATACTTCCAATAACTTGAACTTTGACTTCCATTTGTTCTCTCCGCCTTTCCCAACCCTACCCATTATTTCCCTTCCCCCATCTTGGTTTACTTTCAGCAGACCTGATCAATATTTTGCTGGTAACACCTAATCATGACTCTGGACCTATCTCTTTTCTGTACAACTGTTACCATTTCATTTGCTTTTTACTCTGTGATCTCTAATCTCCCTGTAACCTTACCCTGACTCTCCCACTTATGCTCCTTTTGCTTATCCCACCTTATTCAGCAGCATACAGTTTATTGGATCATAGAATCCCTATAGTATGGATGCAGGCCATTCAGCCCATTGAGTCTACACAAACTTGCACATCTTTGGACTGTGGGAAACCCATACAGATGCAGGGATCTCAGATGCAGGGAGAATGTGCAGACTCCACACAGACAGTTGCCTGAGGCTGGAATTGAGCCCAGGTCCCTGGTGCTGTGAGGCAGCAGTGCTAACCACTGAGCCACTGTGCTGCTCGACGTTAGTTCCAACAAAAGCCAAATTGGGCTTAAAGTGTCAACTCAGTTTCTTCCTCCTCCAAAGGTACACAGCTGCTGAGTTTCTGTAGCACATTCTGTTTTAATTTTAGATTTTCAGCATTCAGAGTAGTTTGCCCTGGGAGTTTACAATGAGCTGTTGTAATACTCAGCATATTAAGAAAGAATTGTTATTGATCTCATCTTGAAAATAATTTGTAAGCTGCTCATGAATTGCATTTTTGGAGACTGTTTTGTGTAAATTCTGACATTTCATAAATAGATATTGGCATATCTACCAACTATGCTAGTTTGGGGAGAGAAAGAACATTGTTTGCCTTAATAATATAACAATAAAACAAAGAGCTGCGGATGCTGAAGATCTGAAACTAAAACAGAAATTGCTGGAGAAACTCAGCAGGTCTGACAGCATGTCCTGTGACCTGGTTACCTTCCCTTGTTTGCACCGTTCAATGTTCCATTTGTGTCTTTTCACATTCATTATTTAATGTTGAACCACTGCTTGATAATGCAATCAGAAAAAAAACAGCTGAGAAGACCTTTGCCTTTTTCTGCTCATTTGATTCAGACTAAGGACATTTCAGGCATAGAAAGCAGGAATCCTCCTATAAAAGCACACAAAACCCCTCAAATACAGCAGTTCAGAGATGCAGCACAGCTATACTACACAGTTAAAAGCCTTTAAGACGAGGAAACTACAACAGCATTGCAGTTCGTCAGAATTGAATGCCTTTCAGAGAATCAAGCTAAAGCATCATTGCTTTACTGCAGAGTTCCAAGTCTTTCAGGCAAAGGAAGTAAAGCAAGTGAGACGGTATAAAATTGAAAAGCCTTAAAGTAAAATTAATATATGATCACACTTGGAAAAATAGCAGCAGGGATAATATAACCAGAAAGAGATAATTTGAAATAGGCCAAATAGAACATAGAATTGAATAGAAAGCAAAAATGCTGAAATCACAGCAGGTCAGGCAGCATGAGAGCAAGCTGAGGTTTCAATATTAGATGACTCTTCATCAGAACTCAATAGAATTAGACATCTTCGAGAAAACCATTCTTAAGATATAGAATTGATTCCATATTAGATGTTAACTCTACAGTTGGATAAGTGAACAAGTGTAACAGTTGTTATATTCAGTTGGGACTATGGATGATGACATTACTGTTCGCCATGGCATAAATGTAAAAATATGCTTTAGATGAAGTCCTACAAGTTTTGACAATTACTTTAATCTTAGAACAAATAAAATTCTTGTAAAAGCAAGATTTAACAAGAGTTCAGAGATAGTAAGGCCTGCCAATGCTGGAGTCAGAGATAACACAGCGTGGAGCTGGAGGAACACAGCAGGCCAAGCAACATCAGAAGAGCAGGGAAGTTCAGTTTGGATAGATAGATAATTTCATTAATGATCTCCACAGATTAGTAGCAGAAAACTTATATGGTGCTATAAAATCAGAATTCCTAAGAGACAAGATTGTTGTTGAAATTAATGTTGAATCTTTGTCAGATTAATTATAGTCCAAAGAAGAATTGACTTTGGGGAAAGTCAATCATTTATCGAGGAAAATGGGAAGTCCAGAAGCAGCATCAATTAATCCTAAGGGAAGAAAACTAACCTTATCATAGGAGATCTGCAGAATCCATTCAGTTCGTGAGTTAACAAAACCCTAAAGACACAGTGAGAAGCCAGTGCAGAGAGTAGGTACACACACTAACTAAGAGTCAGTTCCAACACTGTCGAGCAACGAAACCTCATGGCACAAGCTGGACCCAGCTTGAGAAAAGAATGCCATATCTGTAAAACAATTGGTCACTTCCAGAAGACGTGCAGGAGCAGAAACAGATATAGAGCAGATGGAATATAATAACTGCTCACACAAGGATATTAGTGACCTTGAGCATCCTACATTAGAAAAGAAATCAAATGTACCTCTAGGGGATAGTGGTGATCTAAGCTGTTCTGTTTTGACAAGAAGGGCTTTATGTCAATGGACATCATTCTAAAGTTAAGGTTGATGCAGGGGTGAATATCATTGTATTATCTAATTAGATGCCATGGATGAAGAAAGACTGTTTACAGCCTACAACCAATGCAACTACATAATGCAGAAAGTATGCTACTTAAGATTAAAAACAGGCTACAAGCAGCCCTGCAAAAGAAATGATGTAAGAGTAGAACATGTATATGTAGTTCACAATCAAGAATTTTCACTCATTGGTAATCAATATGTGCCTTGACCTCGATACTAGACAAACGGCAAAAGGATATCACCTAATGACATTTGAGGGAAAACAGATCAAAAGACAGTCAGCTATGTCAAAATGTTCAAAGAGACACTGGTCAGACAACAATCGGTCAGGGAGCAGACAGTAATGGAGGCCGACGTCAAAGCGGTGTTAGTTATTGAACAAACAGCTGCTAATTGACTAGACTAGTGACATAATGTACAAATTTCACTGGGCTTTCTAGACTGATAGTTGAGCCTAAGAAGTGGGAGGACTTTATTAAGATTATCTAGTAGATAAAAGAGGATTGTTTCATATTGTCGACAGGATGGAAACCTCCAACTTCACAGGGCTTTCAGAAATTTTTTCCACTCCCACCAATATTGAAGAGAGTTCAGATGACAAGTCTCATTAAACTTTGCAAGAGGATGCAAGTGATGAGAACGATCATGAGCAGTATGACCCATTTCAGCTTATTGATTGATCTTTAATTGAAGTTAATCAGACAGCAACACAGCCTGGTGAACAAATTGTAACAGCTGGTTTGAGGTTGCTGTCAGATGATGAGGTGACACAAGTCCAAGAGAAACATTTCAATTCTTCGCCTCTCTGGAAAGAATCATCAATATCACTAGCAGAGATCATGCTGAGTAAGCAGCGATCCTCAAGTAGCATCACTGTGGAAAGGAACGTGTTGGTTTCATCAGTGAAGTAACCACGGGGCAAGAGTCCAACCTAATCAATAAATTGACCTACAGAGCCAACATTCTTCATTGCAGCATGGCGTGGACATGGATCGCAAAAATTTGCTTGCACAGATTGAAAATGGGATACATATGGATTCATGAAAGTCACCAGTACTAAATTTGGGAGAGCTGTCAATAGACCAGTCCAGCAAACAGATTGAAATACTCATAGAATCATGCCATGACCACCGTCTGTAAGGTAACACCATCACCATCCCTGGGTATGTCTTGCCTAGCAGAGGTGGTGGCACAGTGGTATAAAGTCAGGAGAGAGTTGCACTGTCAGTCCTCAACATTGCCCAAGGCTTCAGATTAAACAAGGACAAGGAAACCTCCTGCTGATTACCATGTACCATCCTTCATTGGCTGATGAATTGATACCCTTCCATGTTGACCAACACTTGAAGGAAGTAACGAGGTAGCAAGGGGACAGAACATTACCTGGATCAGGGACATCGATGTCACTCACCAAGAGTGGCTTGGCAGCAACACTGCTGATCAGATTGGTCAAGACCTAAAGGTCATTACTGCTAGGCTGGTCCACACCAAGTGGTGTGGGAAATAACAAGAGGGAATCCTTGACCTCACTCTCACCAGTCTGCCTGTCCCAGATGCATTTGTCCATGACAGTATTGGTAGGAGTGACCACCGCACAATTCTAATGGAGACAAAATCCCATCTACACATTGACAATACCCCAGTCATGTGTGTTATTATCAACATACTAAGTAGGATAGACTTTGAACAGATCTAGCAACTCAACTGGGCATCCATGACATGCTGTGGGCCATCAGCAGCGGCCAAATTGCACTCCATTACAATCTGCAACCTCATGGCTCGGCATACCCTCCTCCCCTCCCCCACCCAATTCTACCAAACCATGAAACCAGGGGATCAATCCTGGTTCAATGGAGAGTGCAGGAGGGCATGCCAGGAGCAGCACCTAAAAATTGGGTGAAGCTACAACAGAGCACAACAAAGTAGCATAAGGAGCAAGTGTCATGACTCACTGCATCTGTGCTGTAGAAATCAAACTTCGCTATTCCTGGATTTACCATAACTCTGAAAATATTTAGTTATACTATCCAAAGTCCCCATTTTACTGGATGAAAACAGGTTAAAAAGGAAATACCTACCGTGTTCCTGTCCTTCATGAGAATATAATTGCTTATAATTGTCCCTTACCTATGGCATTTAGAAAACATATATTGTTAACTTATGTCTCTCCAACTTAACTCAATTCCTTAAGTTCTCCCCTTCATAAGCCCGCAGACACACAAAGCCAGGCAAGATGTGGATATTAAGGGTGGATTAGGCAAGCACAGTTCTAAACCACCAGTGTGGACCACAGGATTCAATGCGTAGCTCTCTCTTTTCCTTCCAATCCCTTTCTTGTTCTTTGTTTTTGACATCAGGTTGTTTGCACACCAATGGTCTCTTTTCATTCACTGGTCGAGGATTTGTCCAATCAGTGTATTCAAAGGTGTTTTATTCCTCCTTCAACAGGGAATTTGCAGCAAAAGGTGAGTGGAAGACCACTAGGTGTTACTGGAGATTTTCTGGGACCTCCAGATAAGAGACGTTGAGAGAGGTTATTTGATGCTTTCCCTTTACTGGATGGTTTTCTGCTGCACTGCTCCCACACATGGCCTGGTCACCTGGTTAGGAAACAATTGGAATGTTGTTGTCAATCAGTTTTCCCTTAGTTCAGAATCCCCATCAGCATCATAATGTCTGTTTCTGCTCACACTGTTCCAGAAAAATGCAACATTTTATACAGCTCACACTGATCTCCAGCTAACATGACTATTAAAACTGTAGCCATATCTTTGTCCAGTCTCCTCAAGGCAATATCCTTCTATTTTTTAGCCCACAGTCCAAAGCAAAGGGAAGAAAAAGAAGTGGACCTTACACAAGTGATAGACAGAGCTAAGTGATCCCACAACCAACTGCCTAAGTTCTGCAGTCCTACTTCATCCAGTCGTGAATAGGGGCAGACAATTAAACAACTCATTGGAGTGGGAGCCTCCACACACATCCCCATCCTCAATGATGAAACAGCCCAGCACATCAGTGCAAATGATATGGCTGAAACATTTCCAACAATCTTTAGCCAGAAGTGCCAAGTGAATGATCCATCTTGGCCACCTCCAGTGGTCCCCGGTATCACAGATGCCAGTTTTCAGCCAATTCAGTTGTCTTCATGTTTGATCAAGAAATGGTTGGATACTGCAAAGGCTATGACCTCTGACAACATTCCAGGAATATTACTGAAGGTTTGTGCTAAGCCCTAGCCAAGTTGACCCCATACAGCATTGGCATATACCTAACAGTATGGGAAATTGCCCCGGTATGACCTATGCACAAAAAGCAGGACAAATCTAACCCATCCAATTACCATCCCTTCAGTCTACTCTCATTGATCACTAAAGTGACAAAAGACGTAATCAACAATAACTTCAAGCAGAACTTACTTTCCAATAATTTATTCAGTGATCCTCAGTTGGTAGTTTATCAGGGCCACTCAGCTCTTTACCTTAGCCTTCGTTCAAAGGGGAAACAGATGCTGAAATCCAGAAGTGAGATGTGAGGGACTGCACTCAACATGAAGGTTGCATTTGACCTAGCAGAACTCGAGTCAATGGAAATCAAGTGGCAATCTCTCCACTGGTTGGAATCATACCTGACACAGAAGAAGATGGTTGTGGTTGTTGGAGGTCAGTCATCACAGCTCCAGGATGTCACTGCAGAAGTTCCTCAGGGCAGTGTCCTAGGCCCAACCATCATCAACTGCTTCATCAATGACCTTCCCTCCATCATAAGGCTAGAAGTAGGGAAGTTCGCCGATGATTGCACAATGTTCAGCACCATTCACAGCTCCTCAGATACTGAAGCAGTCCATGTTCAAATGCAACAAGATCTGGACAATATCCAGGATTGATCTGACAAGTGGCAAGTAAAATTTGCACCATAAAAATGCTGGGCAATGGTCAAGTCCACCAAGAGAATTTGGCTATCATCCCTTGATACTGAAAGACATTATTAACATAGAAACCCCACTATTAACATCCATGGGTTACCATTGACTACAAACTGAGCTGGACTCACAATACATTTCCTTGAAAGTGGAGCCCCATATAGATAGAATGGTGAAGAAAGTGTCTAGTACGCTTGCCTTTATTGGTCATTGCATTGAGTATAAGCGTTGGGAGGCCATGTTTCAGGTGTACAGGACATTAGTTAGGCCACTTTTGGAATACTGCGTTCCGTTTTGGTGTTCCTGCTATAGGAAGGATGTTGTGAAACTTGAAAGAGTTTAGAAAAGATGTACAAGGATGTTGCCAGGGTTGGAGGGTTTGAGCTATAGGGAGAGGCTGAATAGGCTGGGGCTATTTTCTCTGGAGTATTGGAGGCTGAGGGATGACCTGATCGAGGGTTATAAAATCATGAGGGGCAGGGATAGGACAAATAGCCAAGGTCTTTCCCCAGGGTGGGGGAGTCCAAAACTAGAGGGCATGAGTTTAGGGTGAGAGGGGAAAGATTTAAAAGGGACTGAAGGGGTAGCCACATTAAAAGTAATGCAGAAGGTGATGGCGTGTATGGAATGAGCTGCCAGAGAAAGTGGTGGAGGCTGGTACAGTTTCAACATTTAACAGGCACTTGGATGGGTATGTGAATAGGAAGGGTCTAGAGGGATTTGGGCCAAATGCTGGCAAACAGGACTAGATTTATTTAGGATATCTGGTCGGTGTGAACAAGTTGGACCAAAGGGTCTGTTTCCACGCTGTTTGGCTCTACGACTCAATGACTGTTCATAAACACAGTGACTACAAGAGCAGGTCAGAGGATAGGAATACTGCGGTGAGTAACTCACCTGCTGACTCCTCAAAGCCTGCCCACCATCTACAAATCACAGGTCAGGAGTGTGATGGAATACTCCCCACTTGCCTGGATGGGTGCAGCCAATGACACCCATATCCCATGAAAGAAATAATAAAATAAGCCTTTCTTGGGAAATAAGTAACAACTAAAAGTTTCTTTTTTGGAAATTTTGACCATATCTTCTAATGTTTCTAGCATAATCTTTTATCTGTCTGTAAAAAGAAACTTGTTATGAATGCATTGAGGTATTGTGGGGGTGCAGTGCTTAAGCTTGTTGGAGTTGTAAATACACTTTTGTTCCATATATGAAGTGGAAAAGAGCTCATTTATGACTTCACAACTGGATCACTATTTGATGTTACCATAAAAAATCGTAGGGCATCAAAATTGCTGATTTCAATATTTATAAGTCTTCCAGTTCCATACTGTTGTGAAATCTTTGCTATTGGTTACACTTTAGAGTTATTGAGATCATTTCAACAAGAATCAGTTCAAAATATAGAGTGACAAAAGATAGCATACTCAAATGATGTGTTCCAACATTGGCTGACCTGAGATAGCCAGGTCCCTTCTGTGTGTTGGCTTAACTTGATACATGCTGCCTTAACCTTGCATGTGCTTCTAATTCAAAATCAGAGATACTTACATGATATGGGAGAGGATTTGACTGATTTAAGGGGAATACATCATTCTTTCCTTACACATTAGCCAAAATTGTTATGGCTGTGCTTTGCTCGGAGTAATTTGGTTCTGTTTTGCTCAAATCTCCATGAACTTTTAATGAAAAGCAAGATGGAACATAAGAACCTTCACCTTTCCCAGCCTCCAAGCTTTAAGCTTCCTCTTAAATGCAACATGAAAAATTAATGAAAGGAGTAAAAATTCTTGGGCTGTTTTCACTAAAATTAGCTGCTATAAAATTGAAGTGCTATTAGCCCGGACGCTGTGTCTAAATATATCCTTTTTATGTACTAGCCTTGTGCATTTGTTTTGAGGAAATGTGGATTTGTAATGTAGACTTCCATTATCAATCACAAAATAAATTGATAATGGCAGTAGCTTTTAACATTTCGGGCCTTTATGCAAACCAATTTGACCTCCCTTTTTATCCTCCATTGTCTTGAGCAGTCATAATAAAATTACAACTGATTTACACAACTCTTCCTTTGATAGCTTATTTAATTATTCAAGATTCATATCTCAGCTGAACACATTCTAATGCACTCTTTACAACCTAGTTTCACTGGATAATTAAACTCATCAGAAAGATGCAGTCAGAGTCCATTTTAATGCTCAAGTTAAATAAAAGGACCAATGCTTAAACATAATGAAATGTAAAGGAGCAAAATAGTTATCTCCTGTGGCACCTCCACATGAACGCACTGAAGTAAGCAGATCTTTGGTGAGTTTGGATTTCATAGAAACCTACAATATAGGGGGAGACCAGACACCAGCTGCTCTGCCTGAACTAACCTTTTCAATCCTTTATCAATTTTCCAACTGACTTGCTTTCTTGTAGTGATTTGGAAATGTGCTTCCTAACAGGAAAACAGCTTAACAGGAAAACAAAGACATGCACCTCATAATTTGCCATTTGTTCTTCATTTATGAAATTGACCCCAGTGTGTAAAGTTGATTATCGTGAAAATTACACAGATGCTGTCTGTGACTGTGTAATGTGGTGATGGTTCACACTCCCTTTTGGAAATGCACACGTATAACCATTATCTCTGTGCATGAAGAGTGTTTACACCAGTTAGCAGGGATTAATCAAAACTTTCCACAGATTGGAAATCTTCTTTTGGTACCAATGGAATGCTTCAAAGCATGGTTGGTTTTTCATTTTGAAATCTGCAAAAGTAATTTAGTTGTGAAAAACTAATGAACTATTTTCAGTTCATTTCTTGCCTTTTTTTATTGGTGATAAATAGTTGAATGTTCCAATTTTTTGATGTGCATTGGTAAATAGTACTTCCTAAGTTTCACTTAACTGTTTCTTAAATTCACATGCTCGTTCCAGGTAATTTTTCAATCAATTCCAGGCTACTCATAAGATAAAATGAAAATGTAATGATTTGATTCTCGGTGCCAGTAGCAAATTTAATAATCACTGCCAAACAATGTTTGTAAGTATGCTAAAGATATCATAGTCAACCATTGCCACTCCAATATTTTACCAGTTCTGTCAATTGATAGGAGAGTGTTGTGGTAATGTTCTGACTGGTTAGACTACATTAAAGGTTGAGACATTGACTGTGAGATGAAGTGATAAAATGATTTGGAAGTTTTTACTCCAGAAAATGCTTTTATGACTGTTTTATTCATTAGACAGGTATGATTGGCCCCATTTCACAGCTCAACACTCCATTGGAGGCCAAGTTTGTGCTGATCTATGAATGGACTGTAAGTCACCAGGGGATCATGAAATTGAACAAGTTGGCAGATATTGGACTAATATTTTCATTCCATAGCCTCATTAGGGTCACAGCTTGCATGTAAAAGTATTCATACCTTGAATGCACAGTGAAAATGACAAAGTTCTTTATTCATTCAAAGGATGAGGGCATCGCTGGCCAGGCAGCATTTATTGCCCATCTCTAATTGCCCAGAGGGCGGTTAGGAGTCAACCACATTCCTGTGGGTCTGGAGTCACATGTAGGCCAGACCAGGTAAGGATGGCAGTTTCCTTCCTGAAGAGACATTGGGGAACCAGATTTTTTTTTACCCCCGACAATTGGCGATGGATTTATGGTACCATTAGACTCTTAATTCCAGATAGTTATTGAATTCAAATTCCACCACCTGCTGTGAGGCTTTGAACGCAGGTCCACAGAATGTTACCTTGGTCTCTGGATTAACAGTTCAGTGTGATAATGCCACTAGGCCATCGCCTCCCCCAAGTGAGCATTGTCATTTGGTATGAGGTGCAAGACCTACACACTTTGCCAACAATGTACGGCTGAGGCATTTCACCTGCAGCAACCCGCATGTGGCAAATGTGCCTACTCTGCTGAAATGACCAAACAGTAGTTGGTATCCCATCACCACGTCACCCTTTATTCACACGTGCAGAGTACATGGACTCTGACCAGCCAGCTCACGGCCAGTCTGTATACTGAGGAGACCTTCTAAATCTGTTCGTATCTGTCAGTAAGGGCTCCCTGATTGGCCCAGACTGACAACCCCAATCAAGGATCTCATAGTAAATAAGGCCCACACGGCCCTGGTTCCAATCACAACACCTGCCGAGAGAAGGAGGGAGTAAAATAGTGTGCAAAGCCAAAAAGGAGAAACACAACTGGTTCAGGTGGCCTGGCACACCTGAAGTTGATGTATCACAGATTCAGGAATGGTTTCCGCAAGGGGACCACTCTGAAGCCCAGATGTGACACGATGGCTTCCTCCAGCAGTGTATAAACTATCAGTGTCTCTACACAACTAATCAAACTCAAATTTGGAATTTCCCAATTTGGAAACTTTAAGAAAGGAATGAAAACCTGTCTCATTTTCCTGGTTGTTTTGCCAGCCTTATGCTTTTGCATTCAAAGCCCATTTCAATGAATGCAATGGGGGCTCAATGTATGACAGAGCTAAATGCAGGAAGTAGCATTTGGCTGTTTTTGTTTGCTGTGGTTTTTCAGGACCATGTTGTTTTATGCATGTCTGACAGGAATATCCAAAAGGTGACATCTCAGATCAGGCACTGAATTATAGGTGTGAGGCTTTGTTCATAATCTGTGTAGAGTTTTAATCTGGAATCAGGCTGGTTTATTCCGAATGCTGAAATTTTTAAGATGCTACACTGACTGACTGTGACTACAAATTGTGTGCTTTTTGAATAAAATAGAATGTATCTGCAAATAAACAAGCTTCTTGGACGAAATGATTCACCCCATAGATGTGTGTGTGTGTGTGTGTGTGTGTGTTTTTGTGAGAGAGAGTGTGCGCGCACGTGCGTGTGTGTGAAGGAGCATGTGTGTGAGTGTGTGTGTGGACACACACATCTCCATCAAGGACAGACACCTCAGTACCTCACTGTACTGCAAGCCCATGGATAACCTCATGATGCTGCACTTCTCCAGCTTCCATCCTAAACGTATTAAAGAAGCCATCCCCTAAGGACAAGCCCTGCACATACACAGGGTCTGCTCAGATGTGGAGGAATGCAACGGACACCTGAAGGTTTTGAAAGACACCCTCATAAGAACGGGATATGATGCTCAACTCATTGATCACCAGTTCCAATGTGCCACAGCAAAAAACGCAACAACCTCCTCAGAAGACAGACACAGGACTGATAGGGTACACGTCATCATCTAGTACTTCCCCGGAGTGCAGAATACACATCATGTTTCTCGTAGCCTTCAACTTGTCATCGATGACGGTGAGCATCTGGCCAAGATCCTCCCCGTGCCACCACTTCTCACCTTCAAACATCTGACAAACCTTAAACAGACCATTTTTTGCAGCAAACTACCCAGCCTTCAGGACAACATTGACCACAACACTATACAACCCTGCAATGGCAACCTCTGCAAGACATTTTAGACCATCGACATGGACACTACCATCACATGTGCGAACACCAAACCACGTGCACAGCAGATACCCATGTGACTCAGCCAATGTTGCCTATCTCATACGCTTCAGGCAAGGATGCTCTGGGGTATGGTATATTGGCGAAATCATGCAGATGCTATGACAAAGGATGAATGGAAACCGTGCAACAATCGCCAGACAGGAATGTTTCTTCTCAGTCGGGGAACACTTCAGCGGGCAAGGGCATTCAGCCTCCGATCTTTGGGTAAGCGTCCTCCAAGGCGGACTCCAAGATACACAACAACGCAGAATCATCGAGCAGAGACTGTTAGCCAAGTTCCATACCCTCAACTGTGCTCTTGGTTCATGAGGCGCTACAGGTGACCCCACCGTACTGTTCTGTATCAGTAAAGTCTTCCTTACTGTTCTGTCTACCTTGATTAGTTTGTACAGTTTTGAATTACTTATTACACACTTTCTCACACACACACACAAATCTATGGGGTGAATCATTTCATCCAAGATGTTTGTTTATTTGTAGATACATTCTATTTTGCTCAAAAAACACACAATTTGTAGTCACAGTCAGTCAATGTGGCATCTTATAAATTCTAGCTTTCAGAATAAAGCCAGCCTGATTCCAGATTAAAGCTCTGAGATGGATTCTGAACAAAGCCTCACACCTACAATTCAGTGCCCGATTTGAAATGTCACCTTTTGTATATTGCCTATGGCTCTGCCTCAATGTCATGACAGCACAGCACTGACATTGACTTCAGAAACACTCTTGGTCACCTGCACAGACTTATCTGACACTCCATTCACACTAGTTGTATGATCTTTCGATCTCCCTGCCCTTGATCTCTCTGCCTGTAAACTCTGTGTCTGTCTGCCCTGCTCTCTCACTGCATCTGATGAAGGGGCTGTGCTCTGAAAACTTGTGTGATTCCAATTAAACTTGTTAGACTACAACCTGGTGTCATGCAACTTCTGACTTTCTTCACTATCTTAGAGCAGCAGGCGTCCATCTGCATCAGGTACAAAAAGTTTGTGGTGTTATCAAAGATAAATCTGTGACCATTGAGGCAAAAGATTTCTGTTCCTCTTGAATCAGCATTTGATGTTCCTCACCTTTCACTTGCTTGCATTGAATGAAGAGGAGACAAAGAACGACTTGCATTTCTGTAGCGCCCTTCATAACCTCAGGCTATCCCAAAGCATTACAGGTATTTAGGTACTGTTAATGTATAATCACCTCAATTTAAGAAACGGTGGTCAGTTTATAAGCTCTCATGTACGACATTAAACAATTGACTGCTTTCTGAGTGATATTGAGGGATACATTTAGCTAAGACACTGGGGATATCTGTTCTGCTCTTCTCAGAATAGTATTCCCTGAGAAACAAAAACAGAAATTGCTGGAGAAACCCAGCAGGTCTAGCAGCATCTATGGGGAAAGAAAGCAGAGTTAACGTTTCAAGTCTAGGGTGACTTTTCTTTAGAACTGAATGTTGGGTACCAAAGATGCCTCTAAACTGAGCACTCTGAAAATGTTGTACTTGTTAGAATTGTTGTAACACCAAAGACAGACCCTCAGCCTGACACACCCAGTCCAAACAAAGCTAGCTCTCAATTTCAGAATTATTAAATGAATTCAGATGCTATGGTGGGATTTGAACCCGTGGCCCCAGAACATTAGCCTGGACATCTGGAATGCTAGTCCAGTGACCCCATTGCTGTCCACACATGATGTTCTGTGGCTTGTGTATCCTGTGGATGCGGAAGGGGACATGACACAAGAGAAAAACACTGCTAACACCATGTTTAGAGCCAGCCCATTGCTTCAGTATTTCCTGCTGCCTCTTACTCATGGTGACAAGAATATCCAAGATCTTAAGTATAGGGGCATCATAGATTTGGGATCCCTGAGTTCATCTGTATTTTTCTTAATGTTCTTTTTTATTCATTCATGGAATGTGGGTGTTGCTGGCTGTATCGCCCGTCCCTAGTTGCCCATGAGACAATGGTGATGAGCTGCCTTCTTCAACCACTGCCATCCATATGCTGTAAGTTGACCCAGAATATCATTAGGGAGGGAGTTCCAGGATTTTGACCCAGTGAGAGTGATGGAATTGCATGTTATCTTGTGCCTGCAGAGCAATAATGTTGAGCTATAAGTTCAGAAATCAAACGACGCCAGGTTGTAGTCCAACAGGTTTATTTGAAAACACAAGCCTTCAGCCAGAGCTTTGCTCCTTCTTCAGGTGTCAGAGAGAGAGATTGTATCAGACACAGAATTTATAAGTAAAAGATCAAAGGGTCACATTCACTGATGAGGATGTATTAAACAAACCTAAGATGATGTTAAATCTTTAAATAGTTAGAAGGTTTTAATTGATTAATATGTATATGTAAATCCCCAAATTCCTTTCAAGTCACTGTCCTGAGAGAACTAAAGATTTTACCGGTGTAAAGAAGGGGTGATATTTTAGGCCAGATAATGCAACGCCAGATAATGAGGCGTTGTTTAGAATCAGTTTGTGTTTTGGTTTGGAGTCAGACTTAGGTTTGTTTAATACATCCTCATCAGTGGTGTGATCCCCTTTGATCTTTTACTTATATTTTCTGTGTCAGATACTAGCTCTCTCACTAACACCTGAAGAAGGAGTGAAGCTCAAAAAGCTTGTGTAAACCTGTTGGACTATAACCCTGGTGTCCTGTGATTTCTGACCTTCTCGATCCCAGTCCTACACTGGCACCTCCACATCAGAGCTACAGTTCACAGGGATGTGTTAATTGCAATACAGCCTGTCCTTGATGTCAGTTATTGATCAGCAATTGTGTTTCAATGAAGAAATGTGTGAGCCTCTCAGAGAATGTCAATAAATTTTCATTCGTAAGTTGTCTTTTGAATGTGAGCCACATTGAGGAAAGAGCATGCATTAGATTCCCCTACTGAGCTGTGAGGTTGTGTGACAGCTTAGCATAGGTGAACAAAAGTGGAACAAGTTGCCAGGCAACAGTTTACGGCAACACTTTGGTACTTAATGCTTGTTGGATAGTCTCATCACGCTCTAAATTCTTTAAAATAGGTTGTCTGCTCCTACATCTGTTCACAGCTCCTGAAGGTATGCTCACTTTGTTGAGTCTGGTTGGCTTGTGCCAGGCATGGCACACTGGACTTCTAAAGAGAGTTGTTTGAAGTCAAGCCCAAAGAGTCAAGCCCCTTGGCATACACAGCATGATGTCTACCCAAGGGGAAACTTGGTGCAGTTTTTAACCCGAACATTTGGATGCAGATTTCAAGTGATAGGCAAAACAGTCAGTGGTGAAATGTAGATTATTTTTGTGTGGAGCAGCGAGTGCTGACAATCTGCAAAGCATTGCCTGTAAGGAGGCAGAGTCAGTCACAGTGTTTGATCAGGAATTAGATAAGCATCGAAATGGAGAAACTGCAGGGCTACAGGGTAAAGTTAGGTGACTGGGGGGAGGTGTGGAGCAGCGAGAGAGTGAGAGCGAGAGAGAGATAACATTTGCTTGATAGATTGAATAATCTGCTCCAGTGCGATGGCCATTCTCTGATTCAGTTAGAGGAAGGATATTATCAAGCTGGAGAGGGTTCAGAAGAGATTTACCAGGATGTTGCCAGGTATGGAAGGTTTGAGTTATGAAGAAAGGCTGGGACTTTTCTGACTGGAGCATAAGAGGTTAAGAGGTGACCTAATGGAAGTTAATAAAAAAATGAAGGGTACAGAAAGAGTTAGTGGTAGTTGCCTTTTCCCTGCGATGAGGGATGTCAAAACTAGGGGTGAGAGGAGAGGGATTTAAAAATTAACATGGGGGCAATTTTTATACACAGAGGGTGGTTTGCATGTGGAATGAACTTCCTGAAGAACTGGTTTGAAGGGATATGGGCTAGGAGCAGGCAGGTGGGACTAGTTTAGTTTGGAATAGCATTTGGCATGGACTGGTTGGACAGAAGTATCCATTTCAGCCCTCCATGACTCTGTACTTGCCCACAGATTCCATTTTGTCTGGGTTTGTCTTCCTTTTACTTTTAACTTGCTACATCTATAGCCTTTGCAAATTGGAAAATGTGTATGAGCTGTAGTTCTACGTAATAACTGTTTTTTAGGTGGGAGCACCCTTGCACATTTTCAGTGTAATTCGTTTAGGGTCAAACCGTACGACCTGTCCCCTTGTCAATCACCCTCCATGTCCTGAGCAATGTCTACAGGGACTGGATTTAGATGTGCTGACCTCACATCACACTCTGTCTTGCCTGTACTCTGTGACAGTGATTTTGCACTGCGCAGTGAGTTTGTCTGTTGTGGTGGAATCCCAATAAAAGACCAGAATCACACCAACAATCACCTCAAAGAAAGTATCGTCTGTCACAATGTTCACATAAAATGTGTTAGTTACTAAAGATTACAAGAATTATGTCAAAGCTTCGCCTAATAAAAGACATCACAAAGAGTTTATAAACAATTTCCACTGTTTAATATCCTCAAGGCTTGGCCATTTGAACCTGAAATTCATTGCAATTTTGTTTTCTGCACGGTGAATTTGATAAAGCTAATGATTCAGGTAAGAATGTTATTTACTTAGAGATTTTTAAAAAATTGTACATAGAGAAAGAATGCTGCAGAAACTCAGCAGCTCTAGCAGCATCTGTGGAGAGAGAGAGACAGTGTTAACATTTCTCTACCCCTCATTTTTTGATAAATTTCCATCAGGCCGCCTCTTAACCTCTTATGCTCCAGTGAAAAAAGTCCAGCCTTTCTTTATAACTCAAACCTTCCATACCCGGCAACATCCTGGTACCTCTCTTCTGAACCCTCTCCAGAACTGTATTGGAAAATGGGTTTTTATATTTCTGAGAGAGGGAAGTGTGGTGCAAGAGACAAAGGGGTTGTTATTGGTGGAGAAAGAAATTCTCACAGTGTAGTCTCCTTTATAACAGGCAGGACCAACTCGACTGGGCGACTGTTTTGTTGGTGACCTCTGCTCTGTCCATTGGAATGACCCTGACCTCCCAGTTACCTGCTATTTCAATAAACCATCTTGCTCCTGTGTGAACATTTCTGTCCTGGGCCTCCTACACCGTTCCAATGAAAGCTAAATCCAAGCTTGAGGAGCAACACCTCATTTTCTGCTTAGGTATTTTACAGCCTCTTGGGTTCAATATTGAATTGTATGACATCAGAAACTGAGTGCATTGTGTCTGTTGTCATTTTTCTTACATTCTGTCCCCTCTGCCCCTCCTCATGGTCTTGTCTGGTTTGTGTCTTGTTTACTTCACTCTTGGTACAGAGGACCCATTCTCTCCCTTTCGTACCTCAATGTACTCCCATTGTACATTTCTCTTTCTCATTCTCCGCCATGAACAGCCCTTTTGTCTTTTGTGCTGGGTCTCTTCCTCTGTCAAAAGTTTATATAAAAGCAACATTTTCCAACACCATTCAGTTCTGAAGAAGGGTCACTGAACTCAAAATGTTGACTCTGTATCTCTGTGTATAGAAGATACCAGACCTGCCATTGTTTTTTCCAGAATTCTCTGTTTGTTTCCCATTTCCAACATCCGCAGTACTGTGCATTCATTAGAAAATATATACGTTTTCATCCATAGGCTTTCAACTCAAAACCAACACATAGTTTAAAAACTATTTCTCTTTCTGATCACCTCTGGGTTCAAATACTAACTTAGAGGAATGTTTTCACTCAGAGGGTGTTGGAACCTAGAATTCTCAGCCCTAGAGGGCTCTGGAAGCTTAGTCATGGTGCATGTTCAAGACAGTAATTGATAGATTTCTGGATGCACATGACATCAAAGGATATGGGAATGGCACCGTAGAAATGATGCAGAAATAGATGATCAGCCATGATCTCATGGAAAAGTGGAGCAGGCATGATGGGCTGAATGGCCTCTTTCTGTTCCTATTTGACATGTTTCAGTGTAGATGGATGGATAACTGGAATTCCATATCAGCTGAGAGCCGGTGGCAGTGGTTGGTTCTGGTCATTCTGGGGATGTCCCAAATAGCCTGGGGGAGAAAATGGGGTAGATGTTTAAAGACCAAAAATGATCTTACCTTAACTTTGCTACACCAAGCTAAAGATACCAATTTTTAATTCCAAAAAGGGCCCCCACCTGTAGTAATAAGTAGCTTTTTGAAAGAAGTGGGATCACTGAGCATCAATGATATTTTCAGACAACGTGTTTCATCCTCAGTTCATTTATTGGCTATCCATCTTTTATGTAGTCTTCAACCAACTCCATTGTTCTGAATCTCTAAAAGCTAGACATCTGATGGAAAACAACAAATGCTGGAGATCATAGCAGGTCAGACAGCATTCGTTGAGAGAGAGCAAGCTAACATTTTGAATCTGGATGACTCTTCATCTAGACTTGAAACATTAGCTTGCTCTCTCTCTCTCCATGGATGCTGTCTGACCCGCTGTGATCTCCAGCATTTGTTGTTTTCAGGACAGATTCCAGCATCTGCAGTAATTTGCTCCTCTGTCTGACTGTTTGTCAGAACCTAGCATCTGCTGTTTGTTTCATTCTGTTTCAGTGCAACTGTGGATTTTGTTAAACTGGGCCCAGTTATTGGAAGCTGTCTGTTAAAGAATGAAGATGCTTAGCAATGTTGTATTGTATTTGTATCAGTACAGACTGAGAGTCTAGGACTAACGGCCTCAGCCTTCAGGGCATTTTCCAAGATAATTGGACTATTTCAAAGACCAGGCTTTCTGATTACAGTGTTGCTCAGTACATTGACCACTTCTTTAGTATTAGTCCTGAGGAACCACTAAAGATGAAAAACTGCAATCAGTTTCAGAAGCCAGCGACCCCGTAGACACCTAATTAAACAGAGGGGTGATCAACCAAGGGAAAAAATTGCATGGTTGCATTTATTAATTTACTGAGTTGTACTATGTCACCCTCCTTCTGAAATTTGGGCTGACTCAGTTGACCTCAGAAGTCATTAAACTAAATTGGCAAATAAAACTTTTAACTGTACAGCGCATTTGTTCATTTGGACACATTTCAATCTACCATAAAATGGAGGGTGTACACTGCAATGTCAACTTTTCCATTACATTTTAGATGCCTTAAGCATGTAACTGTAGCCATTTAAATTGTGTTTTTTGGGGGGAGGAGGGTTTTGTGGGGTATCAATGACAGGACACCACCTTCTCAAGGGCAATTAAGGACGGGCAATAAATGCTGGTCCAGGTAGCAATGCCCATGTCCCATTTGATTTTTAAAAAGCCCTCAAATGTTCTGTCAAACTCCTAGACCATCTGTTTCAAATAGGCTAAAATGCTCTGATCGATAAAAGCTACAAATCGTTAGGCTCTGCTCCAGATCATTTCAATTTTTTTTGAACTGTTGGCCTTCTTTGTTTCTTACACTTTGAAGTGAGTCTATAAAAGGACAAGCCCAATCAAAGCAATTACGTCTGAGATTGTTTATTTTTCATTTCTCATGCTGACTGAGTGATAAATGTGAGCTTGTGATAAAAGGGCGGCATGGTGATTAGCACTGCTGTCTCACAGCGCCAGGGACCAAGGTTTGATTCCACCCTCAGGTGACTGTGTGGCGTTTGCACGTTCTCCCCATATCTGTGTGGGTTTCCTCTGGGTGCTCCGGTTTCCTCTCACAGTCCAAAGATGTGCAGGCTAGGTGGATTGGCCAGAGGAAATTGCCCGTCGTGCCCAGGGATGTGTGGGTTAGCCATGGCTAATGCAGAGTTACAGGGATAGGGTAAGGGGTTGAGTCTGGATGGGATGCTGTTTGGATGGTTGGTCTGGACTCAATAGACCGAATGGGCTGCTTCCACACTGTAGAGATTCTATGATTCTTTCTGATAACTGTATATCTCCAAAAATCTGAGGTATTTGTTTTAAAGCATGGATACCTTTCTGTGGGCAAACATCACTTTCTAATTCGTGTTGTGCACCTGATGATTATGATCACAATGCATGAGGATGGACTTTCATACAAACGTTCCATGGACTATGATAATTGGCTCCTCTGTCTGTATAAAACTGGTGGGATTAACATCCTGAACCGAGGAAACAAATGTGACAGAGGCACATTCCCAGTGGATCTGAAAGTTCTCCTCCCCTAATGTTTGACAGACTTATAACAAAGCTGGGAGTGGCAGTTCTGTCTTACAGATGAGTCAAGCCACAACCTAACATAGTCATACGCACGCAATTGTAGCTCACAATGTCTCAGACACCACCATTGCCATCCCTGGGTATGTCCTACCCTATTTGTATCTGTGCGGACTGAGAGTCTAAGACTAATGACCTCAGCCTTCAGGGCATTTTCCAAGATAATTGGACTATTCCAAAGACCAGGCTTTCTGATTACAGTGTTGCTCAGTACGTTGATCACTTCTTTAGTATTAGTCCTGAGGAACCACTAAAGATGAAAAACTATAAATGTTTTAAGAAGCCAGCAACCCTGGAGACACCTAATTAAAGCAAGGAGTGATCAACCAAGATAACAAATTGTATGGTTGTATACATTTATTTAGTGAGTTGTACTATGTCACCCTCCAAGTATTCATTTTACAAAATCTTGAAGGATAGTTCACTTAAAGGTTTTTGAGCAGATTAGTAACTCAGGTTGGTTGATGTAGTTATTGACTTGCTTGCCAAGCTGGTAAGTTTGTTTGCAAACGTTTCATCACCGTGCTGGGTAACGTCATCACTGCGTCTCCGGTTAATTCACTTTACCTAGGACTAAATATCATAAGAACATTAGAACTCGGAGCAGGAGTAGGTAATTTAGCTCCTCGAGACTGCTTTACCATTTGATACAATCATGGCTGATCACACCTCAGCCTCAACTCCATTTTCCTACCCACGCTCCCTAACTCTTCAAAACGTTAGTAATTAAAATTATGTCTGTTTCCTTATTAAATTTAGTCAATGTCCCAGCATCCACTCCACTCTGGTTTCATGGGGTAGGACATTCCCATTGTGCTCTGGAATTTAATTCTCTTTAGTATTCCTTTGAAGGACAAATGCTTAGGGATCCACTTAGCTTTTGGCGAAGCTATTCCCAAGCTTTCTTTGAAGACTTCATGACTGTGGTTTCTTCAGCCCCTTGCCGTGCCCTTTAATATACACAGACTGCTTTTCCTCTGTTTGCTCCTACATCTCCTGTACAGGTCTTTCTAGGCTGACTGGGGTGGCATGGTGGCTCACAGCGCCAGGGACCTGGGTTCGATTCCACCCTCCAGTGACTGTGTGGAGTTTGCACATTCTCCCCGTGTCTGCGTGGGTTTGCTCCGGTTTCCTCTCTCAGTCCAAATATTTGCAGGGTCGGTGGATTGGTCAAGCTACATTGCTGATAATGTCCAGGGATGTGTAGGCTAGGTGGATTAACCATAGGAAATGTAGGATTACAGGGATAGGGTTGTGGGCGGTGTGGATGTGATGGGCAAATGGCCTGCTTCCACAATTCTTTATTCGTTCACGGGATGAGGGCGTTGCTGACTGGGCAGCATTTATTGCCCATCCCTAATTGCCCAGAGGGCAGTTCAGAGGCAACCACTTTGCTGTGGGTCTGGAGTCACATGTAGGCCAGACCAGGTAAGGATGGCAGTTTCCTTCCCTAAAGGACATTAGTGAACCAGATGGATTTTTCCGACAATTGACAATGGATTCATGGTCATCATTAGATTGTTAATTCTAGATATTTATTGAATTCAAATTCTACCATCTGCTGTGGCAGGATTCGAACCCAGGTGCCCAGAGCATTTTTTTGGGTCTCTGGATTAACAGTCCACTAGGCCACTAGGCCACTAGGCCATTGCCTCCCCTCAACGTCTGCCTCAAGGTTCTATTAGGACAACTGTGCAGTTTTTTCACCAGCTACAAGTTGGAGCCAATTTGCAGCTACTTTTCCACCATGAAAGCGAAACTGAAATGCCTGTTTAACACAGGTAAATTAAACAAAACAACTTTCCATCTCAGGCTTCACCCTGAGTTGCAATCTCTGTCAAAGCTTGAAAGGTTTTATGCTGATTCAAGCAAAAATACAAATGAATTATTTACCTTCAGTGCGACCCATTTGAATAATTGATACAGTAGTGCTATTTTACATAACCCCCCCCCTCCATCAGGAATTACTGACCATGTGTACAAGGGAAAGAAGATTGGATTTGATCTGGGAGCCCTGTACGTAATTTAAATATTTTATTGAAATATGGACAAACTTTCTGCATCTATTATATCAAGGCCCTCTATCATTTAGAGCTTTCTCATGTTAACTCTGATGTTGAAGATAAACTGAGGTTACTTTTTGCATGTAATTAACTCCAAGATTGCATGAATTAAATTCACTTCAGGGTTGCGTAACAGTTTCTGAATCAAATAGTCCCATTTCTCTACAGCTAAAAGAAATCCCAAAACTGAAAGTCAGGTCCAAAATTTAGAGATAGGAACTAAATATTTGCAACACTAGGAAGTGGTATGTAGGCTGGCAAAGACACAGATAGTACTCTGGGGGTAGAGAGTGCCAATGTCCATCATCAAGAGTGGCTTAGTCGCCACACGACAGACTGAGCTGGCTGTGTTCTGAGGGACATCTTTGTCAAACCTATGGCAGGAGATGCGTGGAACAAACATGAGGGAAGATGAAGCTATCTGTAATAGTATCAGTGGGAACAATCACAGCAGAGTCCTTAGGGAGTCCAGGTCCTGTCTTCACATTGTGGGTATTCCGCAATAGTGGTTATGGCAGTGCCATCGTGCTTAATGGAACAAACTTCGAACAGAACTGTCAACTCAGAATTGGATATCCATGAGGCACTGTGGGCTACCATCACTAGCAGCGATCTGAACCTCATGGCATGCCATATCGTTCATTCCATCATTGTTATCAAGCTAGGAGATAAATCCTAGTTCAATGGAGAGTGCAGGAGGGAATACCAGGAGCAGCACCAGGCATACCTCAAAGTGAGTGTCTGGTGAAGCCACCAAACAAGACTATTGGATATCAAACAGCATGTGATAGACAGAGCTAAACGATCCCATAGATCTAAGCTCTGCAGTCCTGCCACATCCAGTTGCGAATGGTGGTGGATAATTAAACAACTCACTGGAGGAGGAGGCTCCACAAATATCCCCATCATCAATGATGGGGGAAGGACAAGGACAACACCACCATCTGCAAAATCCCCTCCAAGCCCTGCACCATCCATATTTGGAAGTATATTAAATAAAAACCGAAAGAACTGTGGATGCTGTAAATCAGAAACAAAAACAGAAATTGCCCAAAAGCTCAGCAGGTCTGGCAGCATCAGTGGAAAGAAGTCAGAGATAACATTTTGAGTCAGGTCATCCAACCCGAAACGTTAACTTTGCTTTCTGTCCACAGATGCTGCCAGACCTGCTGAGTTTTTGCAAAAAATTCTGTTTTGTTTTGGAAACATATTGCCGTTTGTTCATCATTTCTGGGTTAAAATGGTTCCCTTGCAGCACACCAATTAGAGTGACTAATAGGTGACTAACCATCACCTTCTCAAGGACTATTAGGGAGGACCATTCACTGACACCCACCTCCCATGAACAAATAAAATAGATGATTTTCCCACACTCATGGGCATGCAACTTTAACTTTATAACTCTATTAAAATAATCCTACACCTGTCAATGTTGTGATGTTTCCTCAGATTGATTTTGTGACCATATTAACTAGGAATTACCTATCTAAGCCCCTTCCCTTTGTGGAGTTATAATAGTGACACATGAAGCTGCTGTGCTGGAATAAAGCTCACTGCAAGTGTAGTGTGTTGTGAGGCAAGGACTCTCGTTAGGGAAATGAGGTGAAATGACTGATTGCACCCATTTGCAAAGTCTGCAATTACACAAAAATGATCCTTGATTTTCTTTTCAGAGAAGGGTTTAGGCCCGAAACGTCAAGTTTTCCTGCTCCTATGATGCTGCTTGACCTGCTGTGTTCATCCAGCCCCATGCTTGTTACCCTTGATTTTCTTTTTCTCAGTTGGCTAATGTTTGTCACAAATCATGATTGTAAGAATATTCCTGTGGATTTGTACTAATCCCTTCCAACTCTCTGGTGATCTCCAACAAATCCACAAGGATGTCCTTGGTGTTTGAATGTGAAGCACAGTTCTAAGTTTGTGAGTGATTCAACAAACCACAGCAAAGACCCATCGACAAGGTGGATGGGGAAAGCTGTTACAGTGTGCTTGTGTGTAAACAGCCTTCTGAACTTGCCAGATTCAAGGAGATTAACTCTATCTCGAATCACCCTAGTGGGACTGCAAGTGTGGGCAGTAGGCATGCCAAATTCTGCAAAGCAGAGGAACTTTACCAGAATGTTACCAGGGCTTGAAAACTGCAGCTCTAAGGAAAGCTTGGACAGGCTTCATCGTTGTTTTCCTGAGAATAGGGGAGACGGAGAGGGGACTTAATTGGAAGTGTACAAAGTAACAAAGGTAGGCTGGACATGTTTCCCTTTGGGAGAGAGGTCAAGTACCGGCGCCGAGGGGGGAACAGATTTAAGGTGATGGGCAGAAGGATTCAAGAAGCCATGAGGGAAAGCTGTTTCACCCAGAGGGTGGTGGCCATCTGAAATTTGCTATCCCAGTTTTGGGGGTTGAGGCAGAAATCCTCAACTCACTTAAAAGGAACCTGGATCTGCTCCTGAAGCTCTGAAGCCTTTGAGGCAATGGACTAGACGTTGCAAAGTAGCGTTAGAATGGGTGCCTAGTTTATTCAGCTGGTACAGGCATAAGGGGCTGAATGGCCTCTTTCTGACCTTGTCTGGTATGAACTGAGTCTCCAGTAAGTGGCTGCAAGGACAGGCCTGCTGGGTCAGGATGGATCCCCTTTGTGAATTATTACCTGCAAATAAATTTCAACCAATCATTGTGGCAGCTGTCTCCCTGCAAAGCCACTTCCAACCTTTCTGGCTAAAAAGGGAAGGTAATTACAGTGAGAGAGGGGATAGTGTAGGCTGAAACAAGCCTAGGAATTGTTGGAGAAACTCAGCAGGTCTGGTAGCACCTGTAGAGAGAGAAACAGTGTTAACATTTCCAGCCCAGTGATGACACGACTAATAGTGGAGGCTGACTCTGAATTGTTGAGTACTCTGGGGGGGTCCTGCAATGCATGAACCATTCAAATGGTGACGGATCTGAATGGCTGGTGTATGTGATGTCTCATCAAGACTCTTCCTCACTGATGGGCCTTTGATAAGAGAGTTCTGTCTCCACAACATGAAGGACAGTGATGACCAAATCTCAATTTAGTGCTGTTATGTCTGAGCTGTGAACAGAGAAATCGACTCTTCTAAAAAATTACATCATCAACACTCTGTTTTAAGAGACATGGTGTAGTTTGCTTTGGAAGGTTGAGATGCATTATAATTAAAGTCTTTCAAATGACAAAGGAATTCAGTTGGGTAGATGTTGAGGATTCAGTTCCATTGAATAGGGAGGCTAGAACCATCTTATAGTTAGAGCCAGGTCATTAGAGAAGAAAATCAAGGAGCACCTTTTCACCCAAGGTCTGGGTCAGTTTCCACCTCTCTCCTCAATTTTACGCACAGAATCAATTAATGGTCTGAAGGGTGAGATTAGATATGAATGAGGAGCAGGAGTAGGCCATTTAGCCCTTGAAGCCTACTGCACCATTTGATAAGATCACGACTGATCTGAGCATGTTCCAAATTCCACATTCCCATCACAGTGTGCACCAGCGACAAGACCCACTGCTGTAACTCAACAAACATCCTCAGACAGCACCTTCCAAACCGATGAACACGACTATCTAGAAGGACATGGGCAGCAGGTTCAATGGGAGCACCATGGGGGAGGCGATGGCCTAATGGTACTATCGTTGGACTATTTATCCAGAGACCCAGATAATGTTTTGGGGATCCAGGTTCAAATCCTGCCACGGCAGATGGTGGAATTTGAATTCAATAAATATCTGGAATTAAGAATCTAATGCTGACTGTGAATCCATTGCCAATTGTCGGAAAAACCCATCTGGTTCACTAATGCCCTTTAGGGAAGGAAACTGCCATCCTTACCTGGTCTGGCCTACATGTGACTCCAGACCCACAGCAATGTGGTTGAGGTCAACTGTCCTCTGGGCAATTAGGGATGGGCAATAAATGCTGCCTATCCAGCAACACCCTCATCCCGTGAATGAATAAAGGAACCATTCCCTGCAAGTTCCCCTCCAAGTCACTCACCATCCTGACTTGGAATAATATCGTTGTTCCTTCACTGTTGCTGGGTCAAAATCCTGGAATTCCCTCCCTAAGGGCTTTGTGGGTCGGCCTACAGCACATGGACTGCAGCGGTTCAAGAAGGCAGCTCGCCCCCGCCTTCTCAAGGGCATTAAATGCTGGCCAGTCAGTGACGCTCATACCCTATGAATGAATAAAGAATCTACAGGTTAAAGGTACAAGTGAGCTACGGCTTTAGAGACTGGCAGAACTGACTTGAGGGGCTGAATGGCTTCACTCCCAGTTTTGGGTGGATTATGGCAGAATACTCATGTGTTGTGCGGTGAGCTGTGCTCCAGTTCGGAGTTCTTGGGAGCTGCTCAGTGAATGCTGGAAGCTGTGCAGGTCCAGTTAGTGACTGTCTTTCCTGTGGTGGGGCAGTGGGTAGGTCATTCCTTTCTGAGGTCAGAACTCTCCAAGGTGACATGCCAGTTGATGGAGGTTTGGAAAGAATTCTGTTCTCTTCGCTTTGAAGCATGGTTAACGTCCGAGTCAGAAAGTTATACATTCAAGACCCATCCAGAAATCTGAGCATAATACTGAGGGTGACACCTTAGGACTGTACTAAGGGCGAGGGTGATCAAGAAAACAGCCGTCAAAGTCTAGATGTTACTGAGTAGAGGTGGAATGTTCCCTGCTTGATTTCAATTTGTCAATGATCTGATCAACCTGGTATGTAAACAGCTGGAAGCCTCCCTTCGTTCCTTACACGGATTTATTCCGAATCCCAAATTACCGTTGGACCAAGTGTCTTGCTTTACCATTTCAGAGGGCACCGAGACAGAAACACCAATAATACTTGGAAATGAACATCCCGGATGAACATCCATTTTGAAGTACACACATGACGAATTGGACCGGAATGTGTCATTATAGGTTTTGTGGGCAGTTGAGAGTCAGCCACATTGCTGTGGGTCTGGAATCAAGTGTAGGCCAGGCTGGATAAAGACGACAGATTTCCTTCCCCAAAGGACATTAGTGAACCAGATGGGTATTTATGACAATCAATGATCATCCTTAGTGAGACAAGCTTTCAATTCCAGATTTTTAAAAAGCAATTGAATTCTGATTCAGCCAGATTTGAACCTGCGTCTCCAATTTGTCAGCCTGGGTCTCTGTGCTGTTGGACTGGTGGCATTACTATGACACCATTATCCATCTCCCCTCCCACCATCAAATCCACCTGTAAGAGACCATCCCAAACCATGTGTGACAGTCTTAAGGGGTTGAATGGTCTCCTCTGTTTCAGTGCACCAGGTCATAGGAGTACATTGGCTCCATCTGTTCCTGTCTAACAGATTTAAGGCACTGAATGGAACATAGGTACATAGGACTGAGGAGCAGGAGTGCGTCATTAGCCGTGTGTTATTAGTTACCTAAACACCAGGAGCAGCTCTGGACAAGTTGCAGAGTCCAAGCATTTTGACTCTATTAACCCATTGGTAAGCTCTCTGTATTAGCACATGAGGCTTATCCTTGATAGGCTTTCTCACATCTCAGGCTAACCAAGACATGCTGACTTTTTATGTTCATATAAATGGACAGATACTGAAGCAGCCCATGTTCAAATGCAACAAGATCTGGACAATATCCAGCCTTAGGCTAACAAGTGGCAAGTGACATGTGCACCGCACTAATCCCAGGCAATGACCATCTCCAATAAAAGCCAATCCACTCACTGCCCCTTGGCATTCAATGATGTTACATCAAACTGGTGTTCAACTTGAAGTTGACCCTAATACAACGCTGTTGTTTCGTTCTATCGATTAAGAGTGCTTGAGTTATTTCTACTGGCTGTTTAAAAGTCTTTGAATCTATGTCACATGGTAATAAAGTATTTTTTTAATTTCCCTTCATTTTTGATGTTAATAAATTCTTGTTTTATTTTCTTGTTAGAACAAAGACTGCAACATTGCATGTTTGTGGTTTAGGAAAAGATCACTTTGGTAACAAGCATTTTTTAAAGTGACCATCTATCCAGCTAGTTTCCTTTCAGGGGATCTGACTTGCCTGTTGCAAATATCATCTGGGCATTATCCCACAGCTCCTGCGGCCTACATATCCTGTGTCTTTAGATAATGTCACCAAGAAACAGTACTTATTTCTGGAAACGGAAGAAGCAAAGCACAGACACTTGGAGTTTCCAGAAGCAACTGTAGGTGTTGGAAGGGAAGCCAATGCTGGAGATTCTCCAGCAAAAATGGGAAGGATAGGAGAAAGTGTGGTGCACTCACTCAGCTGATCAACAGGAGTTAGGTTTTGTGGATGTAGTTATGGTCACCATTGTGACTATGATGTAATATTCCTCCTAATCCTGTCTGCAGCTTTTGAAAGGTAAATCATGCAATGTCCTTGGAAAATCCTCTTACTTTTCTTCAGTTCAGTCACAGAGAAAAAATCATAGAATCCTTACAGTGTGGTAGTAGGCTAGTCAGCCCATTGAGTCCACACCAATCCCCTGGTGAGCATCCCACCCAGACCAACCCCATCTCTGTAACCCTGAATTTCCTCTGGCTGAACCATCTAAGCTACACACTATGGGCAACTTAACATGGCTAATCCACCCAACCTGCATATCTTTGAACTGTGGGAGGAAACCAAAGCACTTGGAGAAAACCCACACAGATACAGTGAGAACATGCAGAGTCCACACAGGCAGTCGTCCGAGGCTGGGATTGAACCCGGATCCCTGGTGCTTTGACGTAGCAGTGCTGACCACCATGCTGCCCTGATGTAAATTGTGATTCTGCTTCGGGCCTGTTCGCAGTCATGACAGGGTTGGAGACCAGATTGGAGAGATTCAAAAATGGAGTTAATACAAGTTGGGGACAAATTGAACATATTTTGGGGACTTTGGAGAGGAAGCAAAAGCTGAAGAAGTGTCAGCAGTTTGAGGGGTTTTGAGATTTATGCAGAGGCCTGGAATGTAGCTAACTTCTGCCATGGACTACTGGGGCAAAGGCGTAGTCGGTAAATTTGCAGATGATACAAAGATAGGTAGGAAAGTGAATTGTGAAGAGCACATGAGTAAATGGGCAAAGATCTGGCAAATCGAGTACAATGTGGGAAATGTGACTGTTTCCTTCCTGAGAAACTGTTTGTGCAGGCCCATATTCTTTAAGCAGAAGTCAACTGCTCAATGCAATTTTGTCCACAGTAGAAGCCATCCTGAATTTAAATCAGGGTTTGAGTACATCTGTGATTTGTGCGGTACTGATGAAAACATATTTCCTATCTTAGATAACAAGGTGTGCAGCTGGATGAACACAGCAGGCCAAGCAGC
>JAHRHZ010000023.1:5058772-5075240 GCA_024137785.1 Ginglymostoma cirratum
GGTCTAGGCCCGAAACGTCAGCTTTCCTGCTCCTCTGATGCTGCTTGGCCTGCTGTGTTCATCCAGCCCCACACCTTGTTATCTCGGATTCTCCAGCATCTGCAGTTCCCATTATCTCTGTTTGTTTTCAACCCTCATTGCTTTCAGGACATTGACTTGCACGTGGTCTGCAGGAAATTAGAAGTAGGTGTGGGTGTAAGGTTGCTCTAAAGGGCAGGATAACCCATTTAAAAATGAATCAGAACGTTTATACCAGGCACTCACTTTGAGCACCTGTTTGTAATGGCTGCTAATGGACTGCAATGTTGCTGAGGTAGACCAGCAGTAATGTGGGGTTTGGGCGTCAATGAAATAAAGGACACAGTAAAGTAGAAATAAAAGTGTCGCTCAGCTCTTTGTGTCCTTCAGCTGAGAAACAGAATATTAAGGATGCTTGAAATCTGACACCAAAACAGATAACACTCAGTCGGCCGGGCTCAGTCCATGGAGAGATGTTCGACACGGGTCGTATTCAAGATGCAGTAACTTTGGAGCAAGGGCTGGCTGGGATAAGGACTAAAGGATAACCTGTGATCAGGTGGAAGGCTGGGGAAGTTCAATGACATAGAAATGTCCAAAGATGTGCAGGTTGGGTGAATTGTCCGTGCTAAATTGCCCCATAATGTCCAGGGATGTGCAGGTTAGGTGGATTGGTCATGGTGAATGTGGGGTTGCAGGGATGGGGTGGGGTGCTGGGTCTGTGTGAGATGCTCTTCGGAGGGTCAGTGTGGGCTCAAATGGGCCAAATAGCCTCTATCTGCACTGAAGAGATTCTACGATTCTGTAAGAGTTAGAGTCTGGGAGCCAAAGGGAATGGTGAAGGCTGTTCTGACCCCAGCTGATGTTATTAATGGACAAGTTAGATCCTAATCAGACATCAGCACGGTGGCTCAGTGGTTAGCACTGCTGCCTCACAGCACCAGGGACCTGGGTTCGATTCTAGCCTTGGGTGACTGTCTGTGTGGACTTTGTACATTCTCCCTGTGTCTGTGTGGGTTTCCTCCCACAGTCCAAAGATGTGCCGGTTAGGTGGATTGGCTATGGAAAATGCAGGGTTACAGAGATGCTCTTCAGAGGGTTTGTGTGGACTTGGTGGGCCAAATGGCCTGATGCTATAGAGATTCTATGAATCAATCAGGAACCTAGCTTCATAGATCATAATTTTATTTGTTTTGGTTTTAATAAAATACTCTCTCTGAACCATTATCACACAATGCTTCAGATTTTGCTTTAACATTGAAACAAAAGTTTATTACAAAAGAAATGGAGATAAAATTGAATTGTGCAAACATAATATAAATTCGAAGATTTTAAACTGGCAGTAAAAATTATAATTCCATTAACCCCAAAACACTCCTTAACATTGAAAGAACCAAACAGCTTATGTATCATACCTAAAACATCACTCACATAATACTGAGGTAACAAGGTGTAGAGCTGAATGAACACAGCAGACCAGGCAGCATCAGGGGAGCAGGAAAGCTGATGTTTCAGGTCTGAACCTTTCTTCATTTTCTGAAGAAGTTTCCTGACCCGAAATGTCAGCTTTCTTGCTCCTCTGACACTGCTTGGACTGCTGTGTTCATTCAGCTCTACACCTTGTTATCTCAGATTCTCCAGCATTGGCAGTTCCTACTCTCTCTGACTCACGTAATACTCACAGCAAAGTGCCTGTTCCTAATGAAAGCTGAAAGAAATGCAGATGCTTGAAATCAGAAATAGAAACAGAAATTGCTGGAAAAGCTCAGCAAGTCTGGCAGCATCTGTGGAGAGAAATTCAGTGACCCTTCCTCGTAGCAGAGAACAGAACAGAGGAAGGATCACCAGACCCAAAACATTAACTCTGTACCTGTACCTAATACCTTGGCACGTTTGAGTCCCTTGTAACTTCAACTGGACCTGCATCTGGCTTCTTCCTGGAGCTTACTACACACCCGAGGTACACTGTAATCAGCATTAAGAAACCTTTTCAAGGTTTTTATCCCAACACCCCTAATCTGGGACTAACACCAACTGTTCACTCCAATCTAATCTAGTTCACAATCTCTGTCATTCCCCACACAGGAGCACTGCTCTGTACACCATTCTCCTCTAAGATTTTCATCGGACCAACACTATCCAAAGTTAAAAGTGGAACTAAAAGACCCCCAGTGATTCCCTTACACTTAAAAATCCCAGACTCCAGAGATCTCGAACAAACCTTTTAGATCTCACCATTTACCATGCTGGGTTGCGAATACTCAAAAATAAACAGAAGTCCATTAATGCACAAATATATTCACCGTACAACCAGCCTCTAGAATCTGTTTTTTAAAAATCACCATGGTTACAGCAATACTTCCAAATGAATTATTAAATACACAAACAGAAAAACCCTCTGGCTACTCACTCGAAAATTAGACCCAAATAACATTAAACCTTATACCTGTAAATTCTAGTTTACATTCCAAGGGCTGAGAGGAAACAAAAAATGTGTTTCGATGTGGTGTGCTACAGAACAAACCTGAAACAACCAAAGAAAAGGAAACAAACCGAGTACAGAGTCTACAGTCTGAAATTGTTGAATGTTGCCCAGTGTTGAGTCTGAAAGCTGTGAAGCTCCTGATCAAAAGGTGAGGTGCTGTTCCTCGAGTTTGCATGGAGCTTCCATGGGACAGTGCAGCAGACCGAGGCTAGAGATGTCAGTGTGAGGGCAAGGGAAGGATTGAAGTAGAAGTCACCAGGACGCTTGGGGTCATACTTGGAGGTGCTTTTTGGCTGCCTGCACTGACTGTAAGTGCATGACTGTGCCATAGAGAAGATACTTGCCCTTGTAAGGCAAACCAAATCAATGGTTATGAATGTAAGTTAGAGCCATAGGGATCTACAGAACAGAAAAAGGCCCTTGGAACCATTGCATCCATGCTGGTCAACAACAACCACCTCACCATTCTAATCCCATTTCCCAGCACTTGTCCCATGGTCTTGTATGCCTTGGCATCACAAATGCATGTCATAGAATCCCTACAGTGTGGAAATAGGCCATGTGGCCCAACAAGTCCACACTGCCGCTCCAAAGAGTGTCCAGACCCATTATCCCACCCCTGATTTCCCCATGCCTAACCCACCTAACCTAAACATCCCTGGGCACTACAGGCAATTTAGCACAGCCAATCCTGCACATCTTTGGACTGTAGGAGGAAACCCACACAGGGAGAACGTACAAACTCCACACAGACAGTCACCCGAGGCTGGAATCAAACCTGGGTTCCTGGCGCTGTGAGGCAGCAGTGCTAACCACTGAGCCAGCGTGCTACTCCTGTCTAAATGCATCATCAATGTGATGAGGGTTTCTTTCCCTTCCACTCTCACAGGCAGTCAGTTCCAGATTCTCACCATCCTCTGGGTGAAAAAGTACCTAATAAATCCAGTAATGGTTTCTTAACACTTTTATGGAGATAAGACTTAGTCTATAAGATCTGGACATTTTTCTTACCTTTTGGCCTTTCTTTTATTTCTGCTGTGTTTTTTAAATTCTGGATTTGTAACTAAGATGGTGCTGGAGAAAGGCGACTTTGTTTCATTGTACTCATGCATTCCTACACTCGAGTACACATGACAATAAAATCTAATTCTAATTTTGATTCTAAATCTAAGATAGTGCTTCACACGTTGGAGCTAGTTACCTCAAGGATTAATTGAAGTAAGTAGCACTGAATACTTGAAGGGGCGGTCCGGTAAGTACCTGAGGGAAAAGGAACAGTAGGGGTTAGGATTAGCTGAAGTGGAGTGGGATAGAGGGGTTTTGCTGGATCTCCAAGTCCCCAGGCCCTGTGAGGAAATATGGTCTTGAAGGAATTAGGCAATTTTCCAGGTTTTGTGAACCACGTCTGCACTGTGATTGTTTCTCCAGTGATCTCTGTCCCTGCGTGGCCAATGCCACTTCTAGGCAAGTCAGCTGTGACACAAGGCACTAGTTGGCTGCACGGCTGGGTAGTGGTGCAGAATGATGCCAACAATGTGGGTTCAATTCCTGCATGGGCTGAGGTTACCATGAAGGACTCTCCTTCTCAATCTCTCCCTCTCCTGAAGCTGGTGGTGACCCTCAGGTTAAATCACCGCTAGTTGTCTCTATCCAATGAGAGAGCAGCTCTTTGATCCAGTAGGATCATGGCGACTTTGTCTACAAGGCGTCAGTCAGCTCAGTTGGCTTGCTAGCTGTTTGTGATGTGGAATGACGCTAACAGTGTGGGTTCGATCCCCACACTGGCTAAGCTTACCATAAAAGACTGTCCTTAACTTCTCCCCCACCACCTTAGGCCTGGTGACCCTCAGGTTAAACTGCCATCAGTCCTCTCTCTCTCTAATGAGAGAGCAGCCCCATGGTCCTCTGGGACTAGGGTGGCCTGTAATTTCCAATACTGCAACGTCCCAAGTCTGAAATGTGACTGCTTCAGGTGGATTTCTGAAAACAGTCAAGCAAGAGGTAATGGTTATAAAAACAACTGTATTCAGATCCATAAAATGTGGTAACAAATTGACTTGAAAGCAGTCAGTACTTCTGATTGCAATGTTGATCAGAAAAAGTTGGTGAAAATGGCAGCACGTTGAGAACAGAGGGCGTTAAGGTGATGAGGCTGCTCTGCAGAAAATATGAAGCAATTTGAGAAGATGACCAGCAACAAATGCAGAGAAAATGATAGACTGACATTAGTTATTATATATTTCCATGGAAGCAGTGGACGAAAACGACAGACTGGTATAACAGATTCAGAGCTCCTCTGTAAATAGCAGCAATCTGAGATTCGAGCGAGTGCAGCAAATCTAACAGAAACTCCCAGCTTGTAAATATGTATGATGTAGAAAGGGGTTAAAGACTAGTTGTTTGGTAGAATTTGAGTTTTGCTGAAAACAAACACATTTTGTCAAAGCCTTTTGTCTTGTAGTCAACAGCATAATCCACAGGAATGGCAACGTTAGAGCGAAATCAACATTTATACTGTTTTCAGCAATATCTGAGCTGTTCTTTTTATTGGTGAAAACTGACTGAGAAATGGGAGGATGTAGTGATTGTTAAAATGCGCAATGATGCCATTAGCTGTATTTCCCACATATGCAGCTCAGAGTTACTGGGTTATAGTGAATTAGATCAGCCCATTGAAATTGCATTAGTTTCTAACCCTCTTTCTGTTCTTTCCCACAAACTGAACTATAATTGGCAAACTGGGATGTTTCTCCCCCGGTTGCAATATCACAGTAATGAAATACGACCTGCTCAGACCCTAGCCTCCTAGTAGAAATTATTACATGTAACAATATTCTGTATAACTTAAACAGGCTGTTTTTATAAATCAAATTCACAACTTGCTTTTTATTTCCATGAATTTTAGCATCAGTTACAAATCTTTTGATGTGTTCTTGCTGTCATAATGTCCACTGTTTTTGGTGGGACCTTCAAATAATTTCAATAGTTAAGTTCAGAATGATCTTTGTTACTTAGTTTGATGTTAATTCCTACTCAGCTGTGCTCATTGCTATTTTACCTTGCCCAAGGGATATGGGTATTTATTACCCAGAAGGCAGTTATGATCAACCACGTTGCTGTGGGTCTGGAGTCACATGTAGGCCAGACCAGGTAAGGATGGCAGATTTCCTTCCCTAGAGGACATTACTGAACCAGAGAGGTTTTTCCTGACAACTGACAATGGTTTCGTGGATGTTATTCTGTATTTTTATTGAATTCAAACTTCACAATCTGCCATGGTTGGGTTTGAACCCAGGCCCCCAGAACATTACCTGAGTTTCTGCATTAATAGTCCATTGATGATACCGTTAGGCCAACATTTCCCCTTCTTAGAGTCATAGAGTCGTACAGCACAGAAACAAACCCTTTGGTCCAACTCATCCATGCAGACCAAGAATCCTAAACTGAACTAGTCCCTATTGCCTGCACTTGATATTACTGTAGCCACCCCTGCAGTGCCCAATAGTCATACTCTACAGTTTCGATAATTATTATAACAGTAATAGTGTGGTAATCCGAATGCTCTGTTGGGAAATGGGAGCAGTAAATTATGCCTCCCCATGTTAACAACATGCTGAAACATGGCGTGTTGTCAACTAAACCATACCTTGCCTCTGTGGGGCTTCTCTGGCCCTATAATGACCATCTCTTCATCTATATCATCATCAGAATGTTACAAATTGTCTGCAAACAGATTTGGATCCATCTCTTTCTATGTGAGTACTCTCCTCTTGTGTATTACTTCACCTTTACAGGAGCTCTCATATACAAGCACAATCCACTTAAATTGGTGCACTTGGATTGTTCATTTTGCAAGGCGTGCATTACTCATGATAGTTAGGCCCAGACAGTATCATTGTTGTAGTGCCACAGACTTGTGTTCCAGAACTACCACCTGCACCCCCCCCCCCCCCACCCCGCACCTCGTCCTCCTCACCCCCCTCAACCCGGCCAAGATGTCCTGTTCCCCAGAAACCCGGACAAATCTAACTTGGCCAATTCCTACCAGGTCAGTCTATTCTCAAGTAGGCCAGGCTGGATAAGGATGACAGATTTCTTTCACCAAGGTGCATTAGTGAACTAGATCAATCAATGGTGGTCTCATAGTTGTCATTACTGAGATTACTTCTTAGCTCCAGATTTAAAATGTGCCAGTTCCAAGGTAGAAATTGCCCCCAGGCAGAGCAACTAATCTGAATGACTGTTGCTGCCTGCCTGTCGTATCAAAGTCTTTGTCACCATAACATGCACAATGCAATGTGCTGTCCTTACTAGTTCCAGCTGCTTTTCTGCATTTTCCTACTTGTCAGCTGTTCGGGTCTTCTCTAAACTTTTTATTCTAGATTATTTTGGTTCTCATTTTTCCGACCACAATCATGGATAAGCCTCAATTGTTTTAAACGTTGACATTCTTTGTCTTAGCTTGAAGTTGATGGAAAATATTAACAATGCACTTGGAATGCAGTCAATAGCAAGCATTTTTTGATCATTGCTATTTGTTATTGGCCAGTCTAATGGCAGTATTTCCATGCAGTCTTCAAAAGGAAACTGTAAGGTGCCTTAACCAGAACAAGTTTATGAAATGATGAAGAGGTAACTATTTGCATCTTTTCTGTTTTAGTCTTCAGAATGAGGTATAATAACAAATCAATAGAAATTCATAGGCTTACACTTCACTCTCGACTTGGTGAGTGTTTCTTTTATCTCACTGATCATTATTCCCTTTCTTAAGGACTGTAAGCCAAATGTGGCTCGTCGCGTCTTCTGCCTGCCTTGTTCCAGGTTCTGTAAACATTAACTGGATCTGTTTGTGTATTACCATGCAGCGTGCTTCCTGACAGTGTTGATAACCTTACACCGTCAGATCACTCCATCCCATTACTCAGTTGAACAATTCATTGAATCTCCCTGAGCCATATGCTCACTGTCATGTAGCCTTTTCCCAATTCAGGTCCATTCACTACCCATTGGGATTAGGTACACTTCTGTAGTTTACTCCAATTAAGCAGCTGGTTAGCTGTTTTGCGTAGATGTTTCAGAGATAGTAGAAACTGCAGATGCTGGAGAATCGGAGATAACAAGGTGTAGAGATGTTGTTATGGGTAACCTGTGATTGACAGAAGAATAGCCATTGTCATCAGTTGATTTGTGATGTATGAAATAGGTTTTGGGAATGTAGGATGCAGCCTACATTTGGATTATTAAAGACAAAACGATGAAATCACTTTGCAAGCTGTGGTGATAGTACCAGCCATGATAAATGAGGAGAACGCTTAACATGTGTTCTGAATTAAGTCCATGCTATTTTGGATAAATTGGAATATTCAAGAGATGAACTTTAATGGGCTAAACTGCCTGTTCTTCTCTTTTTTTCCCCATTATTCTTTTTTTTTTGCAAATTTCTTAATCTTCCTCCTTTTTTAATCATTTAAAACAATTTTCCTCTTTGCCTTTATAATCTCCCCATTTACCAACATGGGTCTTAACATTATCTGTATGCTCCAAGATGTAAATGTTTAATTTGCACCAATTTTCTCACTTCCTCCAAAACATTCCACTTTTTGCTTTGCATTTTTCTCCTATGGTAGTTCTTGTGAATTTAAATCCTGGTTATTAAAACCAGTGCTTGAAACCAGGGTGTTTAATCATATTTTGCTTCAGTGCACCATAGAATGTTTACGATTTAGAAAGAAAATGTTTCTGTAATTGCTTTCACTTTGTAGAACAAAATGATTGCTGGAGGATGATTATCCAGTTAATTCTGGAAGAAGTGGCCTCTGGTCCATGATGTGGGAGCTGTTGTCTGTCTGAACATGGGGCTGATTCAGAGAAACATAGAAAATAGGAGCTGGAGAAAGCCACTTAGCCCTTCGAGCCTGCACTGCCACCCAATATGATCATGGCTGATCATCCAACTCTGTACACTATTACCGCTTTCACCCCATACTCTTTGAGCCCTTAAGCCCTAAGAACTATATCTAACTCATTCTTGAAAACATTTAGTGTTTTGGCTTCAGTTGTTTTCTGTGGCAGAGAATTCCACAGGTTCACCACTCTCTGGGTGAAGACATTTTTCTGGATTCTGTAAGAGCAGTAACATGTTTCCCAAGGTGTGGTATAACCTGCCCAAGTTTCCAAACTGTCAACGCTGCGTAGGATTTACTTGGTGCCGGTTTAATACATAAAATAACCCAGTCACACCCTGTCACAGCATTGACATCAAGGAATAATGTCCTGTTTAACAACATTCTATTCCCCATCCCACTCTTCTGTTCCCCACCCCACACCCGTACCGCAAGACCATGAGATATAGGAGCATGATTAGGCCATTCGGCCCATTGGGTCTGCTCCACCATTTGATCACGGCTGATAGTTTCTCAAACCCATTCTCCTGCCTTCACCTTGTAACCCCTGAACCTTTTATCACTCAAGAACCTATCTACCTCTGTCTTGGAGACACTCAATGACTTGGCCTCCGCAGCCCTCTGTGGGAATGGAGACTGTAACCATTCCATTAAGAAAATAAGGAATAAGAGCAAGACCAGGCCATTTCTCCCACTCCCAAATCCAACAGGAACATGGCTCAACTCCATCTTCCCACTCGAAGACCTTATGTTTTAATTCCCGTAATACAGAAAATTTATCAAAAACAAATTCTTCTCATCTCAGCCCTATATGACCAACTGCTTGGCCTGAGGCTGGCTCTCTGATAAGTTCAGATTCTCTAGCCGTTGTCATGGTCTCTAAGAATTTCAGAGTTTTCAATGGAATCATCTCACCTTCTTCTGAACTCCAGAGAATATTGGCCTGTTGTACTCAACTTCTCCCTAAAGGAAATCTTGTTGTTAAGCATTTACAACTGATGAATTTTTGGGGTTTGTTTTTGCTAGATTTCACCAAAAGCCAAGTGACAACAGCCTGGCTTACTCAAGGCATAAATTAGCTGACTTGTAGCTGGGGCAGTGATGGCAGTTAAATGTGTTGCTGGGACGTCTAATCTGAGAGTTATGTCATATTTGGTATTGTCCGTGGTCATATGTGTGCTGTTGCATCTTCTGAGTCCTTCTATCCAGCTGTCATCTCTCTGCTTTTTGTTTAAATTTAAAAAAATGTTTTTTAAAACCTGCAACCTGCATTATACCTACATTTCTGAAGAAGGGTCTAGGCCTGAAACGTCAGCCTTCCTGCTCCTCTGATGCTGGTTGGCCTGCTGTGTTCATCCAGCTCTATACCTTGTTATCTCTTATACCTACACCTAATTGTTAAAAAAAGAGAGGCATTTGGGGCAGGATTTATTCAGGCAGTGAATCAAAATCATAGAATCCCTACAGTGCAGGTAGATGCCATTCTGTCCTGCACCATCCCTCTGGAGGGCATTCTGTCCTCAGAATCCCACACCTAACCCACACATCCCTAGATACTTTGGGCAATTTAGCATGGCACATCCTTGGACTATGGGAGGAAACCGGAGCACCCAGAGGAAACCCACACAGATACAGTGGGGAGAACGTGCAAACTCCATACAGACAGTTGACTGAGGCTGGAATTGATCCGAGGTTTCTGGCGCTGTGAGGCAGCGCTAATCGCTGAGCTACTGCCCAGATGTTATTGCACACTTCTAGAGCAGATGGGACTTGAACCCAAGCCTCCTGCTTCAAAGGTAGGGATACTGCCACTGTACCACAAAAATTTAGTGGTACACCCACCGACTTATCCCTAGGGACCCTGAGGGAATTGAACTCTTAGTCGGCAGTGGGAACCCTGCCACTGCGGCACTTGGCTTCATGGGGGACATTTAACCGTCGCATCTGCTCCATTATGAGAGGCCAGCAGCGGTTCCTTCGACTGTTCCCCCTGGCCTTCAGCGAGGATCGTCATGGATCCTTGGAGAAAGGTAAGAAGGGGCAAGAAGGAGGATCATGGGAAGGATTACTAACAAAGAGGGGAGGGTGTTTGGAAGAAAAAATCAGGCCCCACACCACCCCCTCCTTCACCCCTTCCTGATACCCTCAGTGACTCCATTCAAGGCTTTGTCAACCAATGTCCTCTTTGCCAACCAATCAGCACCCTTCAATATATACAGTGCAAATTGTTGTTCCCTAGGAAATTTGGCATTCTTGCAATGTGTTCTGATGAGTGTTTTAAAATTTTGACACCGTGGCCAGTGTCTTAAAAGGGCCTGAGTGATGTTGGTGAGATTCGTGGCAGAATCCAATGAGAAGTCTAGCAAGGCCCATCTTGATGTCGGGAGAATTTCTCTCCAATTTTTACCTTTTCACAAGTGGCATGGCAAGTTTTTTTAAATTCTTTTGTGGGATGTCGATATCACTAGTTAGTGATAGTTGGCCCTGAGAAGCTGGTGTTGAGCTGCCGTCTTGAACTGCTGCAGAGCTGTGATGAAGAGCCACCTAGCCTCGAAATGTTAGCTCTCCCTCCATGGATGCTGCCTAAGCTGCTGTGATTTTCGACATTTTTTGTTTTCAGTACAGTTTCCAGCATCTGCAATACTTTATTCCTACATTACTATTCACTGAAATGTTCCAATGAATATTGAAAACTGATTTTCCAAATCCGTTTGAGGACTGATGGGCCCTGGAGGGTTCGGTGTTCCATCCAGAGTTCCTCTGAAAGAGGAAATTGACATAATGTCGAAAGGCTAGCGCCCATTTACAAAACTCCAAACAAGGCGCTGGTGAAATCACTGGTTGTACAGGTTCTGTCTGGATTGGGTGGGGGGAAGGGGGCACTGGCGAGATGACAAGGGTGTAGGCGTTGAAGGATAGTGCAGAAACAACGATGTGGTCTTTGCAACCTACCTTCCCCAGCCCCTCTCATCCCCGCCTCCTTAACCAGTCCGTCTTCTCTCCCGCATATCCGCTCCTCCCACCTCACTGACTAGTCCCCACCACTGCTTTCCTGCATTCACCTATCATCATTCCACCTACCTTCCCCAGCCCCACCCCTCCTCTCTATTTATTTCAGAGCTCCCTTCTCCCTCCCCCATTTCTGAAGAAGCGTCCCGACCCAAAACGTTAGCTTTCCTGCTCCTGTGGTGCTGCCTGTGTTCCTCCAGCCCCACACTGCGTTATCTCTGACTCCAGCATTGGCAGCTCTTACTATCTCTGATGTGGTCTTTGCCATGTTTGGTTGCTGGAGGTTGTGATTTGTGATCATTGAACAAGCAATTTGCCAATTCCAAGATCCTGGAAGGGGCTAATAGAGGTCAGACTCCGAGGAATCAGTGTATGTAGATGAACTGATTTACCTGCAGATGGTATTACTATGAGGCAGATTGTAGCTGAGGAGAAGGCCACTAGAGGTATTAAAACAAAGAGAAACTATTGCTGGAGGTACTGTGGGTATTGTTAGGTTAAAAAAATGGAACAATGTGAAGGCAGTTCCACTGAGCTGGGTAACGAAGAGAGAGGGGGTTGGGGGAAGATTGTGAGGTTTTTGATTGTGAAAAGTTGTGAATAAACAAGGAGGGTGAATGCACTGGGGTTAGTCACGAAGAATGGATCCTGTGGTTAGGTGGGTTGCAGCAGTCTGATTATCTGATTGGCAAAATTTGAACTTGGAGTTAGGGGGAAAGATAGTTTGAATTCTCTCAGTGAAGAACGCGACCTGATAGACCCTGACATGATTCAGAAAAATCTAATGACAGCTATTGAAACCACACATGTGTGTTTCACACATTCAGGGATTGAACATGTTCATACATTTAGAGCTTGAATATGTAAAAACAAGGACCAATCTTGGGAGAACGACAAGAACAGGAGAGAGTGACTTGATTTAATTTGATTTATTATTGCCAAATGTACCAAGATACAGTGGAAAGTATTGTTTTGTGTGCTATCTAGACAAATCATACCTTACCATTGTACACCAGGGTAATAGAACAGAATACAGAATATAGTGTTACAGCTGCAGCAAAGGTGCAGAGAAAGATCAGCTCTAAAAGAACACATAAATCTGAGAACAGCGGGGAAGAAGCTGTTCTTAAATCTGTTGGTATATGTTTTCAAAGTTTTGGTTGGGACATTGAAATCAAAGGTGGAGATGAGAGAATGTTTGAGCAAATCAATAGCTGCACAAATATCATGAAAAAAGGAGGGCAAAAAGTTAGAGATAACAAGGTGTAGAGCTGGATGAACACAGCAGGCCAAGCAGCATCAGAGGAGCAGGAAGGCTGACGTGTCGGGCCTAGACCCTTCTTGTTTTAAGTGTGAAAGTGCATTTCTGAGTGTGAATGCAGGAGTAAATGGAGGTATGTAGGTGGATGTAGGTGATGAGGGATACCAGCAAGTGGTCGGTTACAGCCTTGCCTGTGGAGAAGCTATAGGAACAGAGACACCCTGGAAGATGACACAGATGTGAGTGTAGGTTTACCTGAAAGAAAAATCTAAGTAAGGATAAGAAACCATTGAATTCTTGAAAATAGAAGGCCAAGGGGTGATCGAATAGAGTCTCTAAAATGGCGAAAGGTTTTGATATGATGGAGACAGAGAGACTGTTTTCTGTTGTGGTGAAGTATGCAACTAGAGGCCATCAATATAAGACAGTTGCTGGTGAATCCAACAAGCAATGTGTGAGAAGCTCATTTTCCCAAAGAACAGTGAGTAAAATCTGGAACTCGCTGTCACAGAGAGGGATTGAAATGAATAGTTTGGAGCTATCTAAGAGGAAACTAGACCTGCACATGATAAAAAGGAGAGGGTTATGATCAATGAGGAAAGCTTGGTCGGGGGTACAAGTAGATTTGTGAAAGACAGCATGGACCAGTTGGGCCAAATGGCCTGATTCTGTGCAGTAAATCCTATGTGATGCTGTGTTTAAAGATGGACAGCAGAGGTGGAGATCAAGCACACCAGGAATAAGGAGCCGCTCAGGTCTGAGATTGGGATAGGAAGAGGGATTTTACATTTTGTGATTTATACTGTGGGGGTGTGGATAGAGTGGGTAGCAGAAGCTATAAGATATACCTGTATGAAGAGAACTGGAGGAATGTGGAGAGCTGCTGTTGGTCTTCGATTATGGCTATTAGGTACTAGTAAACTTTCCACTGGGTTCCAGGTTGGTGTGGGGTTTTTTTGTCAGAAGGACCTATTTAATAAACAGTGTTTTAAGTTATAACTCTTAATAGTAAGATTGAAAATAGTTCTGAATTGTGAGTCCTGTTGAAAATAGGCCCCTGCTCCTATGATGCTGCTTGGCCTGCTGTGTTCATCCAGCTCTACACCTTGTTATCCCAAATATCTTGTAGCTTCACTGTTGTATTGTCTGATCTCCTGTTTGTTGTCCCATTCACAGAAAGTTTGGGAACATGCCTTTGGGAACATTCCCAAAGGTGTACCCTGCTCAATAAATTTACATCTATAAGAGTTCTTTATTCTCTGCTCTTTGAGATTAAAATTTTAATTAGAATAAATCCCAGTGTAAAAGCACCAAGAAATACAATGAGCTTAGCTGCTGGAATCCCTGCGAGAAATGTATCTGAGAAATGGTCTTGCTGAGTAAGTATATTTTATGGTAGACACTTAAATCAACCATCTTTTAATCTTGAAAGTTAATATTAAGCTAGACTACGATATCGTGTGTTGCTATGATTGTGACAAGGTTGATGTCTAATTGCATCAACTTAATTACATCAATAATTTAACCCTTCCTCACAATTCAAACACAACATTTGGATGGTCATACATGTTCTGAGCAATTGATGGTTCAGATAGCAGCATAATTCCTTTATCACCTTCCTCTAGAGAAGTACGCTGGATTGTGTAATGGGAAAATGGGGCATCTACTTTCTAACTGTTACGCCACATCCTGGGCTTTATACGCAAGATGCAGACAGTATGCTTGGTATTTAGAGTAGCAGAGAGAGAGAGAGGGGAATGTAAGCTGGAGCAAGGTTTGGAATGGCCCTGCCCAGTTGTTCTGTGAGGCATACCCAGTGAAATGAGGCTTTGTAATGTCCATTTCTGGTTCCATTTGCAAAACTGGCCGAAAGTAGATGGAGTTTGCAATGCTGCAAAGTGTCTTCAGTGGCCAAACAAGAGATCCTACAGAATAAACCCACAAATACATTCTTATTAATTCAATGTAGTGTGGATCCAGGGCGGGGAGCAGATTCATCTGCTCAGGAGGGCTGTCCTCTCTCTCTCTTTCTCTCTGTTGAGGTACCTTCTTGATATAGCACTTGCTGCTGTAAAGCACTTGGTGAAGGGGCTAAATGGTTGGGTGACTCTGGGAGGTTGGACACTTAGTCCTGACAAGCTTGACAATGCTGGCCGTGCTTCTGAAGTCTGCTGGGGGCAAGACTGGTTTCAGTACGTGTGTCCTGTACAAGTTGGGGGAGGTGATGGCCCGTTAATCCAGTGACTCCAGGTAATGTCCCTGGGGGACCTGTGTTCAATTCCTGCCATGACAAATAATGGGATTTGAATTCAGTAAAAAAAATCTGAAATAAACAGTCTAATGATGACCATGGATCCATTGATGATTGTCAGAAAATCAGATCCATCTGGTTCAGTAATGTCTGAGATAACAAGCATGGGGCTGGATGAACACAGCAGGTCAAGCAGCATCATAGGAGCAGGAAAACTCGACGTTTCGGGCCTAAACCCTTCATCAGAAATGGGGGAGGGGGAGAGGGTTCTGAAATAAATAGGGAGAGAGGGGGAGGCGGATAGAAGATGGATAGAGGAGAGGATAGGTGGAGAGGAGGCAGACAAGTCGAAGAGGCGGGGATGGAGCCAGTAAAGGTGAGTGTAGGTAGGGGGGTAGGGAGGAGATAGGTCAGTCCAGGGAGGACGGACAGGTCAAGGGGGCGGGATGATGTTAGTAGATAGGAGATGGGGGTGTGGCTTGGGGTGAGAGGAAAAACAGGTTAGGGAGGTGGAGATGAGCTGGGCTGGTTTTGGGATGTGGTTGGGGGAGGGGAGATTTTGAAGCTTGTGAAATCCACATTGATGCCATTGGGCTGCAGGGTTCCCAGGCTGAATATGATTTGCTGTTCCTGCAGCCTTCGGGTGGCATCACTGTGGCATTGTAGGAGGCCAAGGATGGACATGTCATCTGAGGAACGGGAGGGGGAGTTGAAATGGTTCGTGACTGGGAGGTGCAGTTGTTTGTTGCGAACTGAGCGCAGGTGTTCTGCAAAGCGGTCCCCAAGCCTCCGCTTGGTTTCCCCGATGTAGAGGAAGCCACAACGGGTACAGCGGATGCAGTACACCACATTGGCAGATGTGCAGGTGAACCTCTGCCTGATGTGGAAAGTCTTCTTGGGGCCTGGGATTGGGGTGAGGGAGGAGGTGTGGGGGCAGGTGTAGCACTTCCTGCGGTTACAAGGAAAAGTGCCGGGTGTGGTGGGGCTGGAGGGGAGTGTGGAGCGGACAAGGGAGTCGCGGAGGGAGTGGTCCCTCCGGAAGACAGATAAGGGTGGGGAGGGAAAGATGTCTTTGGTGGTAGGGTCTGACTGCAGATGGCGGAAGTGTCGGAGGATGATGCGTTGGATCCGGAGGTTGGTGGGGTGGTATGTGAGGACGAGGGGGATTCTTTTTTGGTTATTGTTGCGGGGACGGGGCGTGAGGGATGTGTTCCGGGAAATGCGGGAGACACGGTCGAGGGCGTTCTCGACCACTGTGGGGGGGAAGTTGCGGTCCTTGAAGAATGAGGACATTTGAGATGTGCGGGATTGGAATGTCTCATCCTGGGAGCAGATGCGGCGGAGGCGAAGGAATTGGGAATAGGGGATGGCATTTTTGCAGGAGGGAGGGTGGGAGGAGGTGTATTCTAGGTAGCTGTGGGAGTCAGTGGGCTTGAAATGGACATCTGTCTCTAGGTGGTTGCCCGAGATGGAGACAGAGAGGTCCAGGAAGGAGATAGAAGTGTTGGAGATGGTCCAGGTGAACTTCAGGTTGGGGTGGA
>JAHRHZ010000023.1:5075640-5088487 GCA_024137785.1 Ginglymostoma cirratum
ACCAGCCCAGCTCATCTCCACCTCCCTAACCTGTTTTCCCTCTCACCCCAAGCCACACCCCCATCTCCTATCTACTAACATCATCCCGCCCCCTTGACCTGTCCGTCCTCCCTGGACTGACCTATCTCCTCCCTACCCCCCTACCTACACTCACCTTTACTGGCTCCATCCCCGCCTCTTCGACTTATCTGCCTCCTCTCCACCTATCCTCTCCTCTATCCATCTTCTATCCGCCTCCCCCTCTCTCCCTATTTATTTCAGAACCCTCTCCCCCTCCCCCATTTCTGACGAAGGGTTTAGGCCCGAATCGTTGAGTTTTCCTGCTCCTATGATGCTGCTTGACCTGCTGTGTTCATCCAGCCCCTTGCTTGTTATCTCGGATTCTCCAGCATCTGCAGTACCTTTTATCTCTGGTTCAGTAATGTCCTTTAGGGAAGGAAACTACCATCCTTATCTGTTCTGACCTATATATGACTCCCGACCCATAGCAATGTGGTTGACTCTTAACTGCCCTCCGGGCAATTAGGGATGGGTATTAATTGCTAGCCTAGCCAGCGATGCCCTCAACCCATGAATGAATATAGCAGAACAGCATCCTATGATGCTGCTTGACCTGCTGTGTTCATCCAGCCCCATGCTTGTTAAAGCAGAACAGTTACAAGGTTTGGGGTCATAGAGTCATACAGCACAGAAACCGACCTTTTGGCTCAACTCATTCACACTGACCAGCATCCAAATCTGAGCAGTTGGTTAGCTCAGTTGGTTGGATGCCTGGTTGGTGATGCCAAAGGTTACCCTGAAGGGCTGTCTTTCTGAATCCCTCTCCTTGCCTGAGGCACTGTGACCCTGAATCACCACCAATCGTCTCTCTCCAATGAGAGTAGGACTACAGAGTCTTCACCTTTACTCTTACAAGTTATAATCAACCTGCCATCTCAGAAATTGTGCCAACAGCTTAAGGAAATGCAGGCAGTGAGTAAATGGGCTGGAGCTAAGGAACGAGAGAAGTACTGTTACTCTACTGGGTGTATTCTGTCAGCCCCCAAGTATTGCACAAGATAGAGAGGATTAAATGTGCAAAGAAATTATAGAGAAATGCAAGAGCTGTCATCATGGCAATGTTTATCATCTTAGTCTATATCAAAATGATTATAATATAAAGGTCAGAGAGAGGAAAGAGGTGTTAAAGTGCGTTGAGGAGAACTGTGACGAGGATATGAGAGTTCAAGAGGACAGAGGCTGGTTGAATGGGCAGAGGTGAGACTGAATGCAGAAACATTTAGGTAAACAATTTATCTTGGTAGAAAGAATAAGGAGATTCTGCAAGTTTATTCCTCTCTATCGTCTGTACTAGAGGGGGCCTGATAGAACACGCCCAGTAGTATAATGGTACCTCTCTCACATAAAATGGGGCACAACTCTTAATGGGCATAGGAGCAGAGGTACTTAGGGTGGGGTTAAGTGCGCAAACTGTTGAAGATAGCATGGCAGGTTGAGAAAGCAGGGAAACAGGATCCTGGGGTTTATAGGTGAAGGCCTAGAGTGTTAGAGCAAGAAAACTGTAGAATCTCAACTGGAGTATTGTGTCTAATCCTGTGCTTAGTGTCTTTGAAGCATGTGGAAGCAATGGAGAAGGTGCAGAAAAGATTTATAAGAATGACTGCAGTGATGATCCGCTACATGGGTGGGTTGGAGAAGCTGAGACTGTTACTTTTTGGAGGAAAGGTTCTGAGGAGTAGAGCTATTCAGAACCATGAGCGATCTAGACAAGAATTGAGAGAATGCGGAGAAAGTTTTCAATGTTGAATGAGTTGAGAACCAGAGGACCCCCAATTTTTGGCTAAAGCCCCACAGGCGACATGAGGGAAAATAGTTTACCCGGTGAGTGGTTAGGATCTGGAATGCACTGCCTGGGGTTGTGGCAAAGCCGGTTTAGTTCGTGCTTTCAAAAACCAATTACACTGTGTTTGAATGGAAGGAATTAGCAGGCCTATGTGATAAAGCCTGTGGCATGGGACCAGGCATGTTGAGAGCTGGCACCACACGATGGGCCAAATGGTCTCCTTCCATGATTCATTCTATTGTGTGCTGTCTTGATCGATGAGGAAGGATGTGTAGCTGGGGTGAAAGATGACTCTGAATGCTGAAGGCAGGAGAAAGAGGGCTGTGACCAGAACAATTCAGAAGCTGAGGAAAGAAGCGTGTTTACCTTGGGAGATGAGTAAATCTGCCTCTGAGTGGAACTTCAGCATGTAAAACTATTCCCTGGTAGGCAAGCTCTTGCCTAATACAACTTTCTCATAATCTCTTCGAATTTGACTTGTCTGCCTCCTCTCCACCTATCCTCTCCTCTATCCATCTTCTATCCGCCTCCCCCTCTCTCCCTATTTATTTCAGAACCCTCTTCCCCTCCCCCATTTCTTATGAAGGGTCTAGGCCCGAAACGTCAAGCTTTCCTGCTCCTATGATGCTGTTTGGCCTGCTGTGTTCATCCAGCTCCACACCGTGTTATCTCGGATTCTCCAGCATCTGCAGTACCTTTTATCTCTCACCTTGGGCTGGATTTAGTGCTGACCCACAAAGGCCTTTCCCACAGGTTTTCCAACCAGGTGGTTTCTGTGAACGTGACCAAGTCATGTGCCTGTGAGGAACTTTACTGCCAGCTCCTTATTGTTGGCATTGCCAATCGGGAATGGTGACTCCAGCCAGTAATGTTCCAATGATGAGGGGTCGTCACTGGATCCGCGAACAAGGGCAGGATGTGGGGTTCGGAACAACATGGTCGCCCAGCAGCTGCACCCTCTCCAATAATGGATCCCTTGATCGTACATGGAATCCCTGATGACCCCCTTCCTCAGGCACACCACCAGGGTGGAGTTCACTAAGCTCAATGTCTCGCCCCCTAAAGCCCTGAGCTCCCACAAAATCCCAGTGGGATCAGGGAAGGTAGGTGTTGTTGGCTCCATTAATGAGCCAATCTGACATCTTGTCATACGTGGGCGAGCTTCCTGTATTGGCCCCTTCCTGCCTCCCATGTAATTGCAGGAGATTTTCACATTGCTGTCAGACAGAAATAAGGATTCACATTGGCCCAGCTGTTTCTCATGCTTTGTCATGTGCTAAAAGCCACCTCTGAGGGCTCCTGTGGTGTGTGTTCCTACCCCTGGACCAGGAGGCCTGGATTCGAGTCCCACCTGCTCTAGAGGCGTGTGTTAACATCCCTGGGCAAGTTGATTTTTAAAAGAAAGTCCCTAGATTCTCCCCCTTGTGAGGTACCCAATGGTGAAAAAATGTTGTACAGCACGCGAACAGATCCTTTTGTCCAATTCATCTGCGCCGACGAGATATCCTAAATTCATCTAATCCCATTTGCCAGCATTTGGCCCAAATCCCTCTAAACCCTTCCTATTCATATACCCATCCAGACAACTTCTAGTCTCAGGAACCAGATCATGATGTATATTGAATTGTTATGGGCACTTGTGAGTTTACAGCAAAACAATGTGCGAGAGAAAGCACGTTCTAACATGAGAGAACTGAGATAATAAGGAGAAAAATGGATGAGAGAAAAGCTGATAACAACTAATAGACAAGTGGAGGTGCATAGGTGAAAATAGTAATGGAACAGCTACAGTATGCAGGTGGAATATATCTTAAAACAGTGCCTGAAGCAGCAGAGAAATGTCCCCTTCTTATCATTTTGAGATCGTCTTTGCAATTATAGATGACTGTCAACCAGACCTTGATGTTAATTTGACAGGCTATATCCTCCTCAGTCTATCTAAGTTGATTTTCATTGACATTATTTGAAAAAGTCCCTACTGAGCACTTAATCGTCAAAAGAAGACACTTTTCTGTGGATTTGCCAGCAACTCCACTTTATTTTCCATCAGTTTTAATTTAATAGGTCCCTGTGTCCAACTCAAATTCTGTTAAACACAAGTGAATTGTTATTAAGCAAGTAGAATCTGACCAGAAGTTGAGCAAAATCTTAGATTTGATGTATTATGCTTGAGCATGCCAGAAAGTTACTTCAATAAAAGCTTTATTCCCAACAGATTGGATTGTGAATTAAAATAGATGCTGGCCCTTTCACTTCTGTGTCTTGTACCTAGCTCTAGTTTTGAGTTGTAGGATAAATGATTCACGCTCCCTTACAGGAGATGACAGATGTGAAATTAGTTTGGGCCATCTTAATGCAGGTACTTAGGAATGGAAAACTGCCTCAAGTTTATCACTGTCATGAATTCCCATTACACACCCAGAAAGAATGGATCCTGGTGAGTGTAAGGAAAGGAAGAATGTAATAACGGTGTGATATAGGAGTGCTTGGCTGCAGTCCTGTGTTGGAGCACGTCAGAAGTCACACAACACCAGGATGATGCTCCAAAACCTTGTGATTTCAAGTAAACCTGCTGGACTATAACCTGGTGTTGTGTGAGTCCTGACTTTGTTCACCTCAGTCCAACATCGGCACCTCCACATCATTATTGGAACAGAACATTGTGTGTATTGATGGGACACTTGACCCTGTGGTAGGTAACTCTGGGTTTCAAAACTTTTGAAAGCTTTTCATTCGCTGAGACAAAAGCCTCTTGGCCATTTGAGTATAAATTCACACAACAAAAAAACATTTTACCACCTGTGGGGATATTACTGCTTGTTTTAGGCGATGCGATGAATTTTAAACATTCATGAGATTCTCAATGGTTGTGAAGACTCCAAAAAACAACAGTCTGGAATATTGGAGAAGGCTGTGTGTTTTTTGTGAAGTCCGATACAGCCACATCGTGCAGCACGAAAGCTCCATTTCTGATGCCCCGAGGTTCCAGATATCACATAAAGTTAAATTGATTAGAAAGCAGGTAAAGACAGAAACAAAATACAGCAGAGAAAGCACAATGTGGAGTAAAACCAAGACCATAAACTCTAAAATAGAACAACACCTTGAGCTTGTAATTGTAATGCCTTTTAACGTAAACACCCAGAGGCAGAGAAGTGGCAGATGGAATTTAATGTAGAGAAATGCAAACTGATACATTTTGGCAGAGGGAGTTGAGAGAAACAATGTTATGGTAAAATTGCCATGGTCCTGCTGGACCATACAGCTGCTCTCATGAGAGAGAGAGAGATCACTGGCAGTGATTTAACCTGAGGACCACCACAGACAAGGGGAGAAGTTGAGAAGGAGAGTCCTTCAGGGTGAGTTCAGCCTGTGTGGGAATTGAACCCATGCTGTTGGCCTCCCTCTGCATTTCAACCCAAGCCATGCAGCTAACAGACCAAAACAAGAACAGAACTTGCTGTAAAAATTCAGCAGATCTGGCAGCATTTGCAACAGAGTCAATGTGTCAGGTCCAGTGACCCCTCAGAACTAATTGTACCGAGGGGAAGGTGGTATATTTGCTGAAAACGGGGTGGAGGGGTAGGTGGAAATGGAGCCCATAGAGAGAGAAAAACACAGCAGCTGGGCAAACAAAGGAATGGATAATGGTGAGCTGGGGAGAAAGTAGAGCTGATAATGGGACCATGAGTAGGTGTGAATGGATTGGTTGTGATAAAAGCAGCCCATTATTTTCAACACAATCAATCCATTTTCACTCACTGAATCTTCATAAATCCCTGGTTAGACCATATTCAGAATGTTACGTCCATTTCTGTTCAGCAGCCTTTAGGAAGTCTATGAATATACCAGAATGGTTCCAGCGGGGGGAGTGAACGTAGATGCCAGGTGAGACTGGAGATGCAGCAGTTATTTTCTTGGTACAAAGGTGATTGACGGGGGATTTGATTGAAGTGTATCAGATAATAACAGGTTTCAATAAGGTAGTGGAAGAAGAGCTGTTTCTGTCAGCTATTGGTACAAGGGTAGACAGATGTAATCAGAGATAATAGGAACTGCAGATGCTAGAGAATCCGCGATAACAAGGTGTGGGGCTGGATGAACGCAGCAGGCCGAGCAGCATCATAGGAGCAGGAAAGCTTGACGTTTCGGGCCTAGACCCTTCATCAGAAATGTAAGATGTAATGTTTACTAAAGAAATATTGGGAAGGTGAAGGAGAACTTTATTATGCAGCAAATAGCTTGGAATTCATTGCCCACGACGGTGGAGAAAGCAGAGATGATGAATTATTTCAAAAGGAAGTTAGATTGAAATGAGGGGAATATGTTTGCAGGGTTACGGGGATAGAGGAGGCAATTTATACAGTAATGGGTTAATTACATCTTTATTTGCAAGGCTAGCTACTGAGCATGTGCAAAAGGAGCTAGGTCATAGTGACACAAGGTCACATGGAATTGGAGCTTGAGTTTGTAAAGGCTGCTGCATCATGTCCACTCTTCCTGTGCTTTGTGAATAGTTACATCAGTAAAAGCTCTTAATGCTCACTCCAAACAGGGTGGTCTACACCTTTCCAGATAGTAGCAAGACCCACTGGGCCAGAGGTAACTGGCAGTGAGAGTGTTGTGTTACAGATAGCCTTGTGAGACTAGTGCAATCCAACCCCAGCTATTGGGGAAGTACTAGAAGAGAGCCTCAGCTTCATGGATGACCAGTAAACATTGGATGTCAAGGTCTGCCTGGGCACCAAATTACAGAGAGAAAAAACCCCATAGAAAAGCTGAAACAAATGTAGTGAAAGGCCCACACCAAGGAAAGCTAGAAGTAATGAGAAAGGAGAAGCCCGTGAGTAAAATGTGACAGAAAGCTCTCAGAAAATCCAGCGACAGCAAGCGAGCAGTGAAACAGGGTTTAATCCATGCCATGAGGAAGCCAAACCAGCCAGTGTTATTGACGGTTGTGAGTTGCAAAGAGAGATACCAGAGTGAAGCTACTGCAGCATGTCAGACTGCAACAGCCTGCAGCCGTCCCAGCTCTCGGGGATATGGAGGGGCAGGGTGAACTCTTCCTGGGGCATGTAGCTGGCCCACATGATGCATTCTGGCGTGCAGTTATTGTGATAAAGGACAAGGAATCAAATTTCAAACTGGATACATGAGTAGACGTGCCAATTCCTTCAGAGGCTGCACCATGGTTAAGAAAAAGAATTCTCAGACTCAATTAACTAAAGGACACCAAAGCGACTACACTGAGAATGAAAGGGTAGGTATCTGCTCCTCTTTATTTCAGTGAAAGGTAGATCACACATCCTGTGTATGTTAACCTCATCATAGAGTCATTGAGTCACACAGCACAGAAACAGACCCTTTGGTCCAACCAGTCCATACTGGCCATAATCTCAAACTGAACCAGTCCCATTTGTCTGCGCTTAGCCCCTATCCCTCCAAACCTTTCTTATTCATGTCCCAATGTCTTTCAAATGTTGTTACTGTACCTGCATCCACCACTTCCTGTGGAAGTTCATTCCACACATGAGCCACTCTCTAAAGAAGTTGCCCCTCATGTCCTTTTGAAATCTTTCTCCTGTCACCTTAAAAAATATGCCCCCTAAGTCTTGAAATCCCCCACCCTAGGGAAACAACACCTGCCATTCACTCTATCTATACCCCTCATGATTTTCTAAACCTCTACAAGCTCACCCCTCAACCTCCTACACTCCAGTGAAAACAGTCCCAGCCTCTCCTTATAACTCATACCCTCCAGTCCCAGCAATATCCTGGCAAGTCTTTTCTGAACCCACCCCTTCATTATTGCAGTTGAAAGTGTCCTTTGGTTAGCAAATGCAGGAAGCGCTGAATTGATTCAATGCAGCAGGGACTATCACACTCCAGGCTTGCTAATAGTTAATGTCAGCCTTCCATTTTTTTAAAAGAGTGGAATTATAAATGGCAGGATAATGAGGTGTCAAAGAAGGAGGCTGATGGTTCCAGGTAATGGTAAAGTAATTGTAACCACAGTTTTCCATCCAGCTCTACACCTTGTCATCTCAGATTCTCCAGCATCGGCAGTTCCTACTATCTCTGTAACCACAGTTCGATGATTATAAAGTGTGGAAGTCTGCCTGGGGAACAGGAATAAAACCTGACACAGCTCTAATCACCGAGGGGAGCTTCAAACTCCACAGCGACAAGAGTGTCAACAGCACCTGAGATATGTTGAATGATGGAGTTAGAAAGAGATCTTCAGTGGTGTAAGAAAATCAATCGCAACATGGAGTTAAGGGGATTGAAGATTCTAGCAGCATGCCTCAGCTATGCTGGCAGAAGCCAGCCTTCTTTACAATCAAGTCTGGGGAGCTATTGCACAATCTTAGAATGGTTACACACTAAAGGGGGCCATTCAGCCCATTGCGCCTGCACCAGCTCACTAAATAACCATCATTACTTCATGCCAATCCCCTGCTTTGTCCCCATGCCCCTGCCCATTCTTTTAAATAATCATTGAAAGCTTCAAAACAGGATCACCAAATCTTACGCTGAACCACAAGAAAAAACATCCTTTTTCAAGAATCTTATAAACAGCTTCCTCAGGTATCTTATGACACACATGTGGGGTGGCCAGGACTTGAACCAAGATTTTCTGGCCCAAAGGTAGGGATGCTACCGTTGTGCCACAAGACCAGCCTACCAGCAGTGCTTCAACAAATTCAAAGAGAAATTCCATTACTCTGGAAATGGCCCGTGAAGAGAGAGCTCAACGCATACAAGAAGTTAATCAAAAGCTACCCAGGGAAACTAGATCAAGCTTGTCTTCACCATTCTGAGCTCCTCAAGCCGCAAACAGCCTTGGAACAGCTCAATAGCCTGCAGCAAAGCGAGCGGGACAACGTGCAAAGGGTTAAAACATGTAAAGCATTTCTGATGAAGGGTTTAGGCCCGAAACGTCAAGTTTTCCTGCTCCTATGATGCTGCTTGACCTGCTGTGTTCATCCAGCCCCATGCTAGTTATCTAAAATAGATGCAAGGCAAATCTGCAAAAAATGCCACGATCTGAAACACAAATCGGTCCATCAGACCACTAACCACAACATTTAGATGATGGAATTTAATTTCTGATGGCTTTTGACCAAACTTACTAATGGATATCTTGTGTTAACGTGAAGTTAATTTCATTGTTTCATGAAGACAGAGGTGCTAAATGGTGTGTGGTATTGTTCATCATCATGTTGCTAATTGCATCTTTGTCTAACCTAGCCCTTCCATTTTAAAGGCAGTTTAACTGCTGTAAGCAATGTTAATGTTAACCACGAGCTGGAGGAGCCTAAAGTTAGTAGGAACTGCCGATGCTGGAGTCAGAGATGACACGGTGTGGAGCTGGATGAACACAGCAGGCCAGGCAGCATCAGAGGAGCAGGAAAGTTGACGTTTTGGGCCTGGACCCTTCTTCAGAAATGCTTAGCTTTGTTAAAGAGGCAGCCATGTTATTGGGAGAAAACAGACGCATTTCAAACCTTGGAGACTGAGGGCTCCAGCAGATTTCCAAAACTCCTCTGCAGACGCAGCAAGTGGTCTTCAGTTGGTACACAAACACTCAGAGCTCTGGATGGTACCATCCTGATGGAGATACTGTCAATAAATCCGAACCTCACAGAGGAAAGGGAAAACCTCGAGAGGGCAAACAAGGATATTTGTTCAACTTTGCAGAAAACCAGCCTGAAGAAGGAAACGCTAAATCAAAACCGAAAGAACTGCGGATGTAATAAATCAGGAACACAAACAGAAGTTGCTGGAAAAGCTCCGCAGGTCTGGCAGCATCTGTGAAGAAAAAAAATCAGAATTAATGTTTCAGATCCGGTGACCCTTCCTCAAAATGTTCTGAGGAACGTCAACTCTGATTTTTTTTCTTCACAGGTTCCGGCAAATCTGCTGAGCTTTTCCAGCAACTTCCGTTTGTGTTCCTGAAGATGGAAATGCTTGTTAACTATCCCATGGAACCCACCCATGAAACTAGGCACCTTGTTGTGATCCTGATATGACAATATAACACTGAGGGAGTCTTGATATTTAAACCAATGACAAAGAATAGTTGAAGTTTAATTAGTGAAAGAGAATGAAATCTTGTGAAGGGAGTGGGGGTTCTGGCCATCAGTATAGAGCCAGCGAAACCCATGTTACCTTTATTCAAGAAGGCCTACTGTACAACTTGGTACGCGGGGATTTTACAAGCCATTGGTGTGAACGAGGACCCTGGAGGAGAACAGTGACTTTGAAGTTGTGTTTATATATAAGCAATATTTTGTGATTCATACTTTGTGTTGCAAGTTGTATGATTAGTCGTATTAAAAATACATCTACATAGACCTGATTGCAAACAAACTGCTGACTCATTGCCTTCAACTGCAGAACAATGAAAATAACTCACAATATTTATATCATAACATTCAACATGCAAATCAGATGCAAGGCAAATCCGCAAAAAATGCCACGATGTGAAACACAAATCGGTCCGTCAGACCACTAACCACAACATTTAGATGATGGAATTTAATTTCTGACGGCTTTTGACTAAACTTACTAATGGATATCTTGTGTTAACGTGAAGTTAATTTCATTGTTTCATGAAGACAGAGGTGCTAAATGGTGTGTGGTATTGTTCATCATCATGTTGCTAATTGCATCTTTGTCTAACCTAGCCCTTCCATTTTAAAGGCAGTTTAACTGCTGTAAGCAATGTTAACGTTAATGAAGGGCAAGTTGCTTCCATTTCTTACATTTGCGCTTTTAAAGGTTTTACTTGTTGGAAAGTTCTAATCTCACAAAACAGATGATCAAGACCAAGTGAGTGAATTTAGCTCATTCATCCAGAAAGACCCATCCTGTCATTCCATCATTACATGTAGCATTTTGAAATGATTTCAGTGTTTTGACCTTTACTGTGCTATTTCATGCATTGAATGAGGCAAAACTTCCTGACAGCCATCCTAAATATGACTGTCATGGGTTTGAACATGTGTACCCTTTGATCCACGGTGATAATTTAGTGTGAACGAGTGCTCAGCATCCAGTTTTTTTTAATCCAATTTACCGTCTTATACACCATGATAAGGCTGCTCCTTAATCACTTCTTTTCAAGGTGAAAAGCCAAAATGTTTCTCATAACTCAGTCAGCTTTCTGCATCTTCACTGAGCATCTTCAGGGCGTAACAGTCTCCCTTCTGTTTGAGTGAGTGGGAAAGCACACCATAATTAAAGCTGATCTGATCAGAACATACCTTTGATTCCAACTTTTTCCATTACATAATGCAGTGCACAATTTACTTTCTTGCTTGCTCCATTGATTTCATTTGCATCCTTGTCTATTTCACTGCCTCTCTTTCCTGCAGTGTTCTTCCCCAGATTCATTTTTCATATTCTCATGTTAGTTATGTTTTAAAATGTACTTTGCCTCAAAGTAACCTAGAGCGTTCCAGATAAACACCTCAACGTAGGCACATACTCATGCGATCTACTTAACATGGGGAGAGAAACTCGAACAGGAATCTATTGAAGCGAGGGTGATAGTTTTAAACATTCTTTTCCCACAAAGAGAAGGAGGGTTGCTATTTGAAAAGCAGAAACAGAGGAGATACATAAAAAGCCACAGAGAAACAAAGGAACAATTTGGTGTTAATGAGCAGCGAGAAAGAAGTACGTGAGTTTGGTTTCTGTGTAAAAGAAAGGGAACAGACCAGAACAGTTCTTGAAGATCTAAGGATTGGAGAGTCTCCAGGTATTGGTGGTAATTGTATCCTGGAAAATCAGTGGGCAGCAAAACTATTGTAAAAGGACACTGCATGCTTCAACATGGCTTGGAGAGAAGAGGCGAAGCTTTGTGGATGGTCTGGGAGGAATGGTGGGACTGTTCCTGTCAGAAGTGAGGTGTGTGTAAAAGTGTGTTGTAAAACATATATTGGTTGTGTCATAGAATCTCCACACTGTGTAAGCTGGCCGTTTGGCCCATTGAGTCCACACTGACCCTGCAGAGAGCATCCCAGTCATCCCATCCCTGTAACCCTGCATTTCCCTTGGCTAGTGCACCTAGCCTGCATATCCCCGGACACTATGGTCAATTTCCCATGGCCAATCCACCTAGCCTGCACATCTTTGGACTGTGGGAGGAAACCGGAGCACCCGGAGGAAACCCTCACAGACACAGGGAGAACGTGTAAGCTCTACACAGTCAGTCACCTGAGACTGGAATCAAACCTGGGTCCCTGGTGCTGTGAGGCAGCAGTGCTAACCACCGAGGCATTGTAGTGCCCAAAGTGAACATGAACAAACCTTTGCTGTAATGTAGCAGAGATAAAAGGTACTGCAGATGCTGGAGAATCCGAGATAACAAGCATGGGGCTGGATGAACACAGCAGGTCAAGCAGCCTCATAGGAGCAGGAAAACTTGACATTTCGGGCCGAGACCCTTCATCAGAAATGGGGGAGGGGAAGAGGGTTCTGAAATAAATAGGGAGAGAGGGGGAGGCGGATAGAGGATGGATAGAGGAAAGGATAGGTGGAGAGGAGGCAGACAAGTCGAAGAGGCGGGGATGGTGCCAGTAAAGGTGAGTGTAGGTGGGGGGGTAGGGAGGAGATAGGTCAGTCCAGGGAGGACGGACAGGTCAAGGGGCGGGATGATGTTAGTAGATAGGAGATGGGGGTGTGGCTTGAGGTGGGAGGATGGAGCTGCTTGACCTGCTGTGTTCATCCAGCCGAATGGTATCAATGTGGATTTCACAAGCTTCAAAATCTCCCCTCCCCCAACCGCATCCCAAAACCAGCCCAGCTCATCTCCACCTCCCTAACCTGTTTTTCCTCTCACCTATCCCCTCCTCCCACCTCAAGCCCCACCCCCATCTCCTATCTACTAACATCATCCCGCCCCCTTGACCAGTCCGTCCTCCCTGGACTGACCTATCTCCTCCCTATCCCCCCTACCTACACTCACCTTTACTGGCTCCATCCCCGCCTCTTCGA